>AYEL01084929.1:0-34350 GCA_000484575.1 Olivierus martensii
TTATAAATATATAGTAAAATAAAAATATATTTAAAGAAAATTATATATATATTCTTGCATTATGTAAGACTATTAGTTTTTTTATACAGAAACACATACAATTGAGGAATTCTCATGAAATGATATATTGATACCTTTGGCCTCACATGCAGATATGAGCTTTTGCTGATAAGGACAGAGAATGAACCCAAGTGACACAATGACTGATAGATTCCATGGCTTAAAACCACAAATATTTTATTGAGAGAGATTCTTTATAAGTAGGGAAAGAAAACTTCCTTTAGAGGACATTACCTAAATAATGATGTTGCACTATATTACAACAAAAGAAATTAGTTCCAACAATGAAGCAGATAATGATTGATTCATTTAATTCCATAATAGCAGTCTAACAAGTGAAAAATAGTTCCAGAGACACCAGAGATTTTTGTCTGAATCAAACCATAAAAATTTATTGTTACGTAAAGTTCAACAGCCCAGAGGAGTTGGACAATTAGTAAGATGAACAAACATTGTGGATTTCCCACTTCTTTTATATTGGTGCATTCGTCAATTAGAACACTTCATTCCAAGTGTAGCAATTTTCAATGATAGGAGTTGAACAAACTTTCCTTTCTCCTTTAAAAAAAATATTCATTTAGTGAATACAATAAGATAATCAAACTTGGAATGTCATTAGATTGAACCTCCTTTTGAAAAGCAGTTGCTACCACTGGACTACTCAATTCAGACTTACCACTGAGGGGAAAAATCACACGTCTTGTTCATTTCAAAATCTCTGAGCAACTCTGATCTCTCATCTCCCAGGACAAAACTAATCAACATTTTACCTTACTTCCTAGGAAAAAGACAGTTACATTTTTTTGTTTATTAATTATTGTCTTTCACTCATCCTTTCCCACATTGAGTTCCCTGCAATACATTCATGTAATAAGACACTTTATCTCAGACATATATCATTTATTTATCTTTGATATTTATTATTATAGGGATAAAAGTCTTCCTGCAAGGTGATATATTCTTTACAGTTTGTTTTTTCTCCATCTTAAATGTCGATTTATCCTTTGAATTCTTTTACTTTTTTTGTGTGTTTAGACTGTATGTTTGCTTTTTTTTGTATGCTCCATAAATCAAAAAGTTTATTACCAAAATGAAATATCTTATATATTTTTTTATATAGTTACAAAACATTATATTATTTTTCTCCAGGTAACATAGACTTTACACAATTATTAGATAGTGTTTATGCTAGTTTCATTTTGTTATTTATCAGTCTATTCCTGGTTATTTTTTTAGAGTGGGTGTGTTAATATTAAAACTAATATGCAATGTACAGAAACCCCAACTTACATAAATGGATTATTTTAAGAAATCCTATGTAGATGAAACATATGTTTGTCAGAGTATACCCTCTGGCATGCATATGGGGGTTACATAGTGTAGGGTATAAAGACATAACATTAAAAATAGTTATATTAGAGAAGTGCATAAGTTGCATGGTAAAGCAGTTACTTACCATCTTGGAGGATCCAAATTCAATTTGTATCCTTCACTTCCAGTTTTTCAGGTGTGTCCAAGTCCACACCCTCCTTGTTAAGTAAAACTAATCTAATAAGCACATAAATAATTAAATTAGGAGAAAAATGCTCATATCTCTGCATTATGACTTGTATCCACCTTGATCAATATTCACACCCTCCTTGTTAAGTAAAACTAATCTAATAAGCACATAAATAATGAAATTAGGAGAAAAATGCTCATATCTCTGCATTATGACTTGTATCCACCTTGATCAATATATTTTTCTTGTGAATCACGAAATTCTAAATATGGATCTGCATATATTGGATCTATATAAGTCAGGAACAGTTTGTATTTATAATATAAGATTTTATGTTATTTGTATATTATTTTGTTCAATTAATAGTAAGAATATGTGAACCATTATGTTTTGAAATAATTTTGTTTTATATTTTAGAGAAAGAAAGAGAAACTGAAAGAATATAACAGTAAATATTAATATTTAAAAAATTAATTTTATTATTCTTTTAGTGTGTTTAGATTGTATGTTTGCTTTTTTTTGTATGCTCCACAAATCAAAAAGTTTATTACCAAAATGAAATATCCTATATATTTTTTTATATAGTTACAAAACATTATATTATTTTTCTCCAGGTAACATAGACTTTACACAATTATTAGATAGTGTTTATGCTAGTTTCATTTTGTTATTTATCAGTCTATTCCTGGTTATTTTTTTAGAGTGGGTGTGTTAATATTAAAACTAATATGCAATGTACAGAAACCCCAACTTACATAAATGGATTATTTTAAGAAACCCTATGTAGATGAAACATATGTTTGTCAGAGTATACCCTCTGGCATGCATATGGGGGTTACATAGTGTAGGGTATAAAGACATAACATTAAAAATAGTTATATTAGAGAAGTGCATAAGTTGCATGGTAAAGCAGTTACTTACCATCTTGGAGGATCCAAATTCAATTTGGATCCTTCACTTCCAGTTTTTCAGGTGTGTCCAAGTTCACACCCTCCTTGTTAAGTAAAACTAATCTAATAAGCACATAAATAATTAAATTAGGAGAAAAATGCTCATATCTCTGCATTATGACTTGTATCCACCTTGATCAATATATTTTTCTTGTGAATCACGAAATTCTAAATATGGATCTGCATATATTGGATCTATATAAGTCAGGAACAGTTTGTATTTATAATATAAGATTTTATGTTATTTGTATATTATTTTGTTCAATTAATAGTAAGAATATGTGAACCATTATGTTTTGAAATAATTTTGTTTTATATTTTAGAGAAAGAAAGAGAAACTGAAAGAATATAACAGTAAATATTAATATTTAAAAAATTATTTTTATTATTCTTTTATAATTAAATTATTTTGAAAATTTACCAGAAGATGTTTTTTTTCTCTACTTTTATCATAAGCTCTTTGACCAGTAGCTATTTCTAACAGAACCTGAAATAATTAATAAAATTTTCACTACATCAAAATAATCAACTCTTTGAAATGAAATTAAATATAGCACATTTAATTTTCTTTTGTTACTAACAATCATTTATCAATAATCTTTTAGGACCTTCAAATTTATATAAATGTTTCTTGAATTAAAAATATTTTTGTTATAAACTTTGATATATGAAAATGTCATTTATTGTTAATGATAGATGATATTTAAAATTCTTAAATTTTAAATATTATAATCATACAGAAATGGTCTAACAATAAATATAATAGAAAACTACACAGTTATTTAACAAGTTACCATAATATTTCAAGATAACAATCTTCCATTAAAAATTCTTGCATTATCATCAAGAATTTTTTTGAAAAAAGAAATTTCTAATTGATCCAATTAATAACAGATATTACACAATACAATATATTTAAATAAATCCAAATATACTAGCCAAAATCTAGCCCTTGAATTACAACGGAATAATTTAATGATTAGAAATAATTTGAACTAAAGTTAGCGCCATCTCGTAATTATAATAATAATTAATTTTACTAAATCTATGAGTGGCGCCATCTATTGATTAATAATCGAACTCGAATTCGAGTTCGATTATTAATCAATAGATGGCGCCACTCATAGATTTAGTAAAATTAATTATTATTATAATTACGAGATGGCGCTAACTTTAGTTCAAATTATTTCTAATCATTAAATTATTCCGTTGTAATTCAAGGGCTAGATTTTGGCTAGTATATTTGGATTTATTTGAATAAGTTCCCTTGATGCTTATATTGTAAAGTCTAAATACAATATATTCATTATGTTTGATATCTTTGGAATAAGCATAAGCATAAATTTTGAGTTATAAATTTCATTTACAAGTTATAAAACTTATTAATGTATTACATCATAATTAAAAAAAGGTTACATTCAAATTTCTCAAATAAGAAACTTTTAATTGGTCCAGTTAATAATACACATTATGAATTACAGTATTGAGCTCCTTCATTTTAAGAAATAATATGTTCATTAGAAATAGATTATTAAGTGAAAATTTGCAAATTAATATCTACTAGTAATAATATAAAAATTTCCAGATAGTTCTTACGTTCAAGAATATTGATGACTTTTTATCGAACTCGAATTTCGAGTAATAATATAAAAATTTCCAGATAGTTCTTACGTTCAAGAATATTGATGACTTTTTACTTTATTGATTGAAATAAATATAATAATACAATAGTTTTGATTGTTATTACCTACTTAGTCTATTCCTTTCTATTAATTTTGAATTTCCAAGCCACTAAGTGCAAAGCAATTTTTGAATTAAATCTAATGTGGCAATAATTAGATGATTGTAAGCTTTATTTGTTATTTAAAAATTATAAAATTTTTATTGAATATAGGTCATAAATTTATCTATAATTCTTAAAATTTATAATTCTTTAATTCTGACAAATTTTTTACAAAAAATAAACTTAATAGTTGTTAGTATTGAATTTTTTTCAATTCTATTTGCTTAAAAACAATAATTATAAATTTTATTATGATAATTACTTACTAAAAAATAATGGATATAAAATAATTCACTTATTTAAGGATTATATTGGCTAGCTTTAACATTTTCCAACACAACAGCAAAATATCATCAAACAGCAAGTTTACATAGAGGTAGAAAAATATATTGATAATTATATTATAGATTGTACTCTTCTGAAATAACATTTTTTGATGTTTTATAGCATTAAGGAGCTTAATCATATTTGTAAAATGTTTTGAAAGATGTAATAATTAGATTAAAAGAAACTATATTCATATAGCATATAATATAATTTTATCTTGATAAAAAGCCAACAGTATACACAGTAAATATGATTAGATGATATGTCTGATATAAACAGTAAAGAGAATAAATAAGACAAATTGTAATAACAATAAATTTAATTATTCACATCATTGAATTGATAATGAATCATCTGATTAACAGAACTTTTTATGAAACAATATACAGAAAAATTTTATTAAGATATGAATTAAAGATAATAAATAATTATATAAAACAAAACACAGTCATTGATTTAAACAAATTATATTAGATACCAGTAAATTAATTAATGATAAAATAGTTTCTTTACAAAAGTAAAAATTATCTTTTCAAATTGAAAAATACATGCAAATTATTAAAATTGTTAATGCTAAAATTTATAAAACAATGTAAAAACTATTTGAAAATCAGTATATACAAATGTATTTAAAAGGTTTGTATGTACATTGAGTGTGAGTTTCTTGTTTAAAAATCAGAATTATTTGTATAAAGATATGGACAAAAATATTTATAAAAGGCTTCTCAGATTTGCAATATGAAAGATGAAAGTAAGCATTCCAAGATCAATTTAAAAAAAATATTAATTATCTGTTGATCAATTGGCTATTATTTAATGAATATAACTTGTGTGTGTGTCCACCGAAAAATGAATACTAAGCTAGCAGTTTTGAAGTGTATTTATGAATGAAAAAAGGCTTCTCAGATTTGCAATATGAAAGATGAAAGTAAGCATTCTAAGATCAATTTTAAAATAAATATTAATTATCTGTTGATCAATTGGCTATTATTTAATGAATTTAACTTATGTGTGTGTCCACCGAAAAATGAATACTAAGCTAGCAGTTTTGAAGTGTATTTATGAATGAGTTAAGAATCAAAATATTTATAATATATTGATATGCAGTGTGAAGAAGCTAACTCTGACCTATCCTGTTTTATTTTATTATGCTCTTTTATTATTTATCATTATTTTCAATATTATCTAACGTATTATATTTTAGTTTAAGAGTTGACTTACTTCTACATTCTCTGTAGCAATCACATGTTACGGAATCAGAAGCCGTCCTCTGAAAGAGCTGTCCCAACTAGTGATGTCATCTCATCTGAATAATTTCTACCACTGATCCGATAAGAATATGGGAATGATCTTGTATCGATGTTTTGTTCAATATATAATTAAATTGTAAAGATGATGACATGAATTAAATACTCTGTAAGTTAATAAATTTAATATTGTTATGCAAACATATGCAAATGAACGAAGTATGGAATTGTAAGTCACTCAATATAAAAACGGATGGTGTTTCCTCGGGGTTTTCTTCTGTGCTGGTGTTGTTTTTTCTTCTGCTTCTGTTTTTGGTGTTTCTTTGAGTTTCCTTGTGTTTCCCGGTTGTTTCCTTTGTTTTTTCTCTGGTTTTGGGGTCGTTTTTGTTTTGCTTTTTTTTTTGCTTTTTCTTTTCGTGTTTCCCCTCTTTTTCGCGTGTCTCCCCCTTTTTTCTTTGCTTGTTGGTGTTTGGTTGTGGCGTCCCTTTTCTTTCTTTTCCTTTTGTCTTCCGTTTTTCTTTGTCCTTGTGCTTCTCCGGTGGTCTCCAGTGTCACTCCCACCCTTTTGAGTGCTTGTTTCACTCCACCCTTTCCTGCCCCCTTTGCCTATTTGGCTTCCCTAGTGACACTGCAGGTCATCGGTGGTATTCCCACTGCTGCTTCTTTTCTTCTTTTCTGCAGCATTGGAAATACCAGAAGGTTAGGTTAGGTCCTACTAAGGTTAGGTTAGGTACTTTTCTCTTTCCTTTCTTTCTTTTCTTCTTCTGCGGGTGCGTGTGGGTGTGTGCTTGTGTGTGTTTGGTTCTGTGTTTGCGCAGTTCATCTCTCCTTGGGTCGGAGCACTGTTCTTCAACTCTGGACTTCAAGTAAAATATATTTAAAAAAAAAAATTAAAAAAAAATATAAATAAAAATTTATTTGTAATCACATTACACAACAGAACTTATTAAAGGTTTTACACTTTAGCTTTCCTGGCCTGGGATAAAGGCCATAACCATTATTTTTCCATAGTTAGTCGATCCCCTTTGTAATCTTTTTGATTGGTAAGGGGATCAATTTACAGACTTCTCTACTTATATTAAAAAAATATATATATAAAAACGGAACAACAAACAACAGAGAGGGGTGTTGTATTGACATAAGATGGCTAAGTGACATTTGAATTTCTTGTAAAGATTGACAATTGCTTCAAGTTTGTATCAGTGGTGGAGGTAATAGAAATAAGTAGTGTTTAAGGTTTATTTGTTGTGAATAATTGAAATTTTGGATATTTGAATTTGAATTAAATGAGTTTTGGTTGTTTATTTGAATTGTGCTTTATTTCATTTAAATAAAGCTTTAATTAACGCTTTTGTAAGTGTTTTTGAGTCAAATAAATTTGTATTTTTGTTATTTAACTTGTTTTGAGAATTTATTCACTTTCTTAGTATATTCTAAATTAGTTTTGTTGTTCTTAGATCCAACACTTAATCGGTACTTCTAGTTGTAAGTTCTGGTTTCCGGTTTTGGTTTTCGTCAGTTAGACATTAAGTTTTGATAGATTGTGTTAGATTTGATTATATTTAGTTTAGAAAATAGTAAGACTGAGCTCAGGCCGAACTCTGGATTTACAGAGTTGTTAGATCTGTCAGGTTTAGATTATAATTATTATTAATTAATATTTGTTAGAATTCGCAACTTTGCAGCAGGAAAATCGATGATTACATATACAATACTTTTAGAAAATTGAATTTTAGATAGTTTGAACATTTGTTTTAAAATTGGTATCAAAATAATCAAATTACAAATTTTTGAGAAGCCTGAAATTCAGAAAAATAAACATTTTTGATCACATGTCCATATGCTTTTCTTTTTATCTTGCTATATGGAACTTATATATCAAGATTTAAAGAATTCTTGGATATCTTTTGTGTTGTATGTATGCTATCTATATTCACTGTAGGATTAGATTTTGAGTTAAAAATAAAATTTATAAGTGCATTATATTCATAACTTAAGGAGCATCATATTTAAAATATTTAGAATAGATAAAAAAAACATCAATTATAAATGTTGAAAAATAATTTCCATCAGTTTTTTTGAATTTTTGTAGAACTTTTGTTCTAAACTTCTATAAAACGTAATTACATATTTACAATATGTCATTGTCAATTTCAGTTATTTATTAAAAAAAAAAAATTTTTAAATGTAAATACATATTTACAATATGTCATTGTCAATTTCAGTTATTTATTAAAAAAAAAATTTTTTTTATAATTTATCATAACATCTCAAAAAACAACATTCAATCCAAAGAATACGAAATTCAAATGAATGAATCAAATTCAAGGTTGAATATCTATCATGATAAATACTTCAACAATACGAATACAAAAAGCAGACTAAAAAATAATATTAAATAGGAAATATTTATCTTATGACAAGATTTTCAGACTATTATCAAGTCTCTCATCAACAATCATAATAAACAATAGTTAATTACAAACAAAAACATAAATTGGATATCTCTCAATTCACAAATAGTATTTCTGAATTTTTGCTTTAACAAACTGTCCAAATATTTGCAAAGATAATTTTCAGTTCTTTAAAAAAAATGATATCTTCATCAATCAATAATCCATTATAATTTGTTTACACCAATTGTTGAATTTTATTATATCTAATAATTCATATTCTCTAATTCGTAGCTTAATAAATTTTTCTGGCATACTAGATCCACAAATTATTTAGATAAAAAAATTTCATTATTCAATGTTTTATATAAGCGTTTCTCAAACTTTTTTCATTCACGACCCCATTTTTTATTACGAGATTTTTCGTGATCCCAGGTATTAAATATGAAATAAGACATACAAATACATAAATCATTTATACACTTATTAAGATGAACACAATCCAACCAACCACACCGAAAATTCATATGTTGTCATACGTTAAATATTGGAGACAACTACACTGAAAATTCATAAGCTATCATACGTTAAATATTGGGCATTTGTGAAATTACATATAAACTGAAACTACACTGAAAATACATATGTTGTCATACGTTAAATATTGGGCGTTAGTCACACCGAAAATTCATATGTTGTCATACGTTTAATATTGGGCGTTTGTGAATGAAAATACATATGTTGTCATACGTTAAATATTGAACATTTGTGAATCATTTACACACTTATTAAGATGAACACAATCAACCAACCACACCGATATATGTTGTCATAAGTTAAATATTGGGCATTTGTGAAATTACATATAAACTCATGTTGTCATACGTTAAATATTGGGCATTTGTGAAATTACATAAAACTGAAATTCAAGTGTTTGAATTTAATTTTCTAAGATGAACACAATCAACCAACTACACTGAAAATTCATACGTTGTCAAGTTAAATGTTGGCATTTGTGAAATTACATAATAAACTGAAATTCAAGTTAATATTGGGTGTTTTGTGAAATTACATATAAACTGAAATTCAAGTGTTTGCCAACCAACCACACCGAAAATTCATATGTTGTCATACGTTAAATATTGGAGACCAACTACATTGAAAATACATGTTGTCATACATTAAATATTGGACGTTTGTGAAATTACATATAAACTGAAATTCAAGTATTTGCATTTAATTTTTGCAAACCCCATTTTGGGCCGCGAAGCGAAATGGGTCACGACCCAAGTGAAATCCAGCATTTCGGTTCGCAACCCCAAATGGGGTCGCGACCCATAGTTTGAGAAACGCTGTTTTATATCAATTTACTAATATGAATAATTGATTGTTTTTATGATTTACTTATTTATCTCTTCACTGACTGTAATAGATATATTTTCATATCGAATTTATTGCTATATACTATTGACTTTAAGATAAACTTTGATTTAGCTTTACACAGAGAATCTAGGATCAAATCTGACAGTTGGCATACAGTTGATAAAAATATTCATAATCTAGTTACTGCATTTTGCAAAAATATTCTAATTTCATAAAACAATGATCACAGATTATTTCAGATGAGTACAGTTTCTAAAATAATGTATTCTCTATTCATTATGCAAAAACTTTATATACTAAACAAACCTCAAGGAAATTTAATCCAAATAATCCTAATTAATCTGCCATATTTTAATCCCTTGAATCTTTAACGGAATTTTAATGATTTGAATTAATTTAACTAATTTTTAGTGCCATCTCATAATTAGAATATTTAATGAATTTAAACTAATTTTAGCACCATCTCGTAATTAGAATAATTATTATTTTATTAATCAATGATGTGGTGCCATCCATTAATTAATAATTAAACTAGAATTTTTAACTAATTTATCTGAGTGACACCATTTATTAATTAATAATTAAACCATAATTTTAACTAATTTATCTGAAGAAAAAATCCGCCTCGGCCTGGGATTGAACTGGGACCTTTGGACTAATGTCCCAATGTCATACCGCTAGACTACTGAGGCCAACAAGCGAATTAATTCTCCTGACAGTTATATTAATTTATAAGTAATTTTTTTGATTATCGTTATCGGACTTTGCCGATAGATCTACTCCTGACCAGCTAAATTTAGCCATGGGTCCTCAATGGAGCTAGCCAGGCAATACATAAACCAGCACAGTTTTTAAAGCTTAAACTTTATACAGGTAAGCCTCGATTAGTGCAAATAATAGGTTCCACGAATTTCTTGCACTATTCAAAGTATTAACTATATTTAAAATATGGTAATTGGTTCTTGCGTTGTGAGATTCTGGCCATTAGCGTACCTCACAATGAATAACCACAATGCTAACTGTTTAAGAAATATTTATTTAAAAAATCCGTCTCGGCCTGGGATTGAACTGGGACATTTGGACTAATGTCCCAATGTCATACCGCTAGACCACTGAGGCCAATGAGCGAATTAATTCTCCTGACAGTTATATTAATTTATAAGTAATTTTTTTTTTATTATCGTTATCGGACTTTGCCAATAGATCTACTCCTGACCGGGCTAAATTTAGCCATGGGTCCTCAATGGGGCTAGCCAGGCAATACATAAACCAGCACAGTTTTTAAAGCTTAAACTTTATACAGGTAAGCCTCGATTAGTGCAAATAATAGGTTCCATGAATTTCCTGCACTATTCGAAGTATTAACTATATGTAAAATATGGTAATTGGTTCTTGCGTTGTGAGATTCCGGCCATTAGCGTACCTCACAATGAATAACCACAATGCTAACTGTTTAAGAAATATTTATTTTCATATTTTACATTGTTGTTCATCATCTAAATTAATAACTTACCAGGAATTGCGTCTCATACCATCATCAAATCAACCGCCAAATCGAAAGCGGAAGTTGAGTGCCGCTTTTATGTCGCTCAATCACATCCGTTTTTGCTCTAGTGTAATCACTAACCTTTTCTTTTTTCGTTTCCTGTTTTATCATCAAGTGTTCTTCCTTTCATCCATTTTGATAGTTTTTAAAAGAGAAAATTCTGTACTATACTGTATGTATACGATAACAAAGCTGAATAATAGTAATGTTAAATAGCTAATGGCAAAAAGCCCATCTTTCTGGTGTTTCACCGCTTCAAAGCCAAGTGACTGTTCTTGGACTGCTCCTTGTCCAGTTTTACTAAATGAAAATTAACATTAATTTGTTAATTGACATCATAAAAGGGGACGAAGGATTATTTGTTAGTAAGACTGGTCTATGCTTACAACTCGCTTTAATCGAATATATTTGCTCACCAATTGGCACCCGAACAGGGACAACCAGTTGTGGTAGTGTTTAGCTTTGAAGTGATTTCATTTGGTGGTTGTCTTTTTTGTTCACTTGTGATTGTCACTTTCCAATTTTACTAAACTTAACCACCTCTTTAGTACGATGGCTGCCGAGACTATTACTGTTCCTCGTGCCACTTGGGATCATATGGTAGCTCAGATAAACGAGTTAACAGCCAGAATAAACAGCCTTGAACAAGAGCGAAGCGGTGACCCTCCGAGAACCAGACCGAACATCGGAGACCAACAACCACCAGTCCAGGAACGAAGACTCCCAGACCCACCCATACAGGAAAGATTCCTACCTGACGTACCAGCCAGCGGAGGTTATCGACCACCCCCTCCGGAACGAAGTTTTACAAGTCCACCCATCTTTCCACCTCGACCAGATATCTCTTCCCTCTCCCGACCCATTGTTGTTATAACTGCTCCACCGCCACCCGTACCAAAATATGACGGTAAGACTAGTCTTATTGATTTCTTTGATGATATGGAACAATATTTTATCACCCAGGAAATACCACAAAAAAAATGGGTGGATATCACAGCCGCCCAACTCAATGGCAATCCGGCCAAGTGGTGGAAGGTCGAAGGCAGAATCAGGAGAGACGCTAATTATTTTTTAAATGAAGAAAAATTCTCTTAAGAAATAAACCATCATTTTCCCCATTGAATATATTCTCCAATCAATGTAGATTTGATTACTGCAGTAATTTTTTGGAATGCATTTGCCACACTGTGCAACATATTCTTGTACTGTAACAATAGATTAATTAAAAAGAGTCTTGCTTCAAGACTTAACTTGATGTTTTCCATTGATCAATATATGCAAAAATCCTCATAAATGTTTCTATCAATTCTCATTGATTTTGAAAGAAACTTAAGCTTGTTTTTGTCTTTAATTGGCTAAATATAATCTTATCCTTTCATTGAAATTAGTGACAATAGCTATAAGAAGGACATCTAATGGAACTTCTTACTCTATATGACAAATATTTCTCAGATCATAGAAGCTGTCTATAACTTGATTTGAATTTTCTCAGAGCTATGATTTTTCTTATAAACATTCCAAATTCCATTCTCAGTTCTAAATTAAATTAAATTATTAAATTTAAATGCTTTTTCCTTCTCCTTTTTCTAATTTTAATAATTTTGTTAATTTTACAATAAATGCTATTTTTACAAAATGGCATTACAGATTATAATAGCTTTAATACTGATAGTTATAGATTTACAACAGAATTTGGTTCAAACTATCCATACTGTAATTTATGAAATCATAGCTTGGAAATGTTATGTCTGGTAAAGTTAAGTGCCTCTAACTGGTCACTGTAAGAGGTTATAAAAATGATGCAAGGGTGTGTCAACAGTTAAAAGGAAAATAGTATTGCCTTTAGGGTCAGGTGATGTTCAATAAAGTCAAGTGCATCCAGATGGCCACTTTAGAAGTCATGAAGATGATGCAAGAGTGTGTCAACAGTTAAGTGCCTTTAAGGTTGGGTGCACCCTGCCGGTCTCTGTGGGAGATCGTGTCCTGGCATCATCGCATTCAATACTTTCACTCTCTCTCTCATCTCGTCTTCCATCTGAGTCGGATGAATATCGTCCTAGTCTCCTGGAACAAATGTTGTCTTGCATCACCTCGGAGATAAAAAATTAAAACTAAAAATTATTATGTTGTTAAATTGTGTGTCCCAATGTTTATTTTCAACAGCGATGCGTAATAACATATCAAGAAATACTTATATCAATTGATTGCCCAGTACCATTATTCATTTCAGCATAATACAGCATCTTAATAAACTTAATGAATACAAAGCTAAAAAATTTCAACCACAAATAGATATTGCTAATATATCCCACAATTGTACATGAGCCTGCATGCTTGTGAATTACATTGATAAATCATAGTACATACCATTTGTCTTGGGATTCGCTATAAATATGCGTATCTACACATATCTACCCCAATCGGAAAGAACACAGTTAAAATAAACAGACTCTATTCCCCATCTATTTTTTTTGTCTCCTGTCTCTGTGTTAGTTAGTCTTTCAACAGACACTGGATGCAGTTCTGTACCTGTTTTCATTGTATATTAAAGTAACTTGTAATCAATGTATAAATGTTTCTACTGTTTTCTTTCCCAAATTCATAATAGGTTATGGGCCAGGAAACAGAGGAAAATTGTAAAACTGAAAACTTGAGAGTGTGAAGAGACTAGACAAACTAGTTTCGAAGATTAAGCCATTTATCGTTTACTATAACTCTCAAGCAGTTTTTCAGGACAAGTTACATCTGGTTATACAAATTTGTAAGTACACTTTTAAATTTAAAACAATGTTACATAAAATTGATGTCAGTAGCATATGTAAGTTCAATGGAAGAAATTGCCACCAATAGAAATTTTAAATAATGTGCCCCTAAGAGCAAAGTCTATCAATGCAACAGCAGAGGACTCTGAACTGAAACCTACTGAAGCTGGAAGAGAACTTGATGAATGAAATAAATGTGATATTATCACAATGTTTACATTAACTTCCACAATGAACTTATCACAAATAACATTGATTAAAAACTGCAAATCTTCAGCTGAAATACTCAGGAAATTATATTCTATTTACTGTCAGAAGTTTGAAATAAACGAAATGCTGGTGCACAAAAGATATTCTTAATATAAAATGGATCTGAAAGACTCAATAGTGCAACATATCACTGAAGTAGAAAACATAGTCTCAAAACTTCAAGAGACCAGATAAAAAGTTAGTGATACTTCTATCATGAATAAAATTTTAAGATCATTGCCATCTAAATACAGAAACTTTAGGCAGGCATCACTTTCTATGGCAGAATATAAACAAACCATTGAAAATCTGACAGCTCATCTTCTAGATGAAGAAGCTAATTTAAATGTCTCTCAGGAAGATGAAGAAACTAACAGTAGCTACATTCTGTATCATCAAATAACAACATGATTCAAAACCTCAAAGAAAAGGCAAGATCAAAGTGACATGCTATAATTGCAAGAGAAAAATACATTATGCACAAGACTGTAAGTCTCAGAAAAGGGAGAGAATATCTAGAGATAACAAAAATTCAAAAGAGACTTGTAAAATGAATCATTTCTTGGCATTCAACACTCTTGAGAATGCTAAATCAAACAATATGTCAACTTTGATCAAGAAGTGTGGATCCTTGATAGTGGAGCATCAGCTCACATGACTGGACATCGTGAATACTTCTTTATGCTAGAAGATGTAAGTGAGCCAATCACAGTAATTCTTGGGAGCAATGGAAGACTACCAGTGAAAGGAAAGGGTGATAATAAAATCAAGAAAATGACTGGAGATAAATAGTATGAGTATTTTTACCAATGTTTTATTTCTACTCAAATTAAAGAAAAATCTATTCTCAGAAGATGTTCTAATCAAAAAGACAATGAAAGTAACAAAAGAGGATAACCGAGTAGGAATTTTCTAAAATAACAAATTAGCAGCAATTGGATTGCATGGTTTGAATAACCTATATACAATGCTCTTCAGTATTTCAAGTTGAATCAAATGTCATGAGCTGTTCAAACCTACAAGTGTGGCATGAAAGACCAGCTCATATAAATAAGAAATCATTATTCAAAATGATATCAGCAAGATTTATAGAATATTTGAGCCCAAATAAAATCAATGACATTTTCTATGAAGCTTGTGCACTTGAAAAACAGCACAAATTCCCATTTTCGTGTTTAGAAAGAATTCAGAGTAAACCAGGAGACTATTTATAGCACTGTATGTGGTCCAATGTCAGAATAATCTCTTGGAGGAGCTAACTACTTTGTTCTATTCAAAGATGATTGCTCTGGATACTGAATGATATCATTCACCAGACATAAAAGTGATTCAATTGATAGTTTCAAAGATATTCAACAGAATGATAAAGAATAAATATAGTTAATCAGTAGTAAAAACTTTGCATACCAATAATGGAAGAGGAAAATAGGAATTCCTATTGTTTCCCTGAACTATTTAATTTAGCTTGCATTTGTACTTTCATTTATTTGTGTTTCCAGCTGTTTCCCGGTGTTTCTCATTACTATTTCTTGTATTTTTGATTGTTCAGTAGTTTTCTTTTGATTCTAGCATGTTTCCAATTGTTTACTACTAGTTCTATTGTTTCCATTCGCTTTATTTGGTGTCAGATTTCCAATTTCATTGGATATAATGCCAGTGGTATAGAGTGAATGTGTTTGTGTGATTGGATTCTTATTTCCAGGCAAACTGCCTCCTCCGGTGCACTTCAGCTGTTAGTTTATCTCCAATGACGTACTTCCATTAGTTTTTCCCAATGACTGAGGTGCGTTGGTGGTATGTCTACCCTCACAATTTCTTTCTTGTGGGAGTGGAGATATCAGTATATTTAGGTTGGTATTACTAACACCTTCTGTCCTATCAATTCTTTAGCTGAGTGACTGTGATATGTTGATTATAGATATAAGTCTAGTCCTAAGTTACTAACACACTAACATTTTATTTAATTAAAAAATATAAAATAAAATAAAAAAATAAATAAATAAAAAATTATTAGTTTTATGTATTAACATAATTATAAGTCTTTTACTAACTTAAAATAAATTTTCTCTTAACATACTTTTCTATATTCTACTAACATGGTAGGTTTCTAGAAACATAATTCTAAGCTTCTACCTAACTTAAAATAGGTTATTAGTACTCCTCTATGCAGGGTTACTCTCACACACGTCATCACGTAGGTTAAGTTGGAAGGGTTATTTGCTTTTTCTACATTTTGCATTTAATTTTGGCCCAGAACAGCTCCCTTAGTTCTATTTGATGGAATTTAATTTTGGCCCAGTACGGCTCCCTTAGTACTCTATTTGAGTGGAAGGAGACAATCAAAATTTAGCCACCAAGCTTACCATACAGGAGGAGGACTTGGATGAGCCAATGACAATTAAGTGGCTCCCTCTCAACTGAGGCAGAATATGTTGCTGCTTCATGAGTGGTGAAAGAAGCAATGTGGCTGTGTGTATAACTAAGCACACAAGCACCACTAGCAGTTGAGAAATAACTTAAATACTTTAATAAACTAACGTTTTTGACTAATTAAAGTCATCATCAGGCTTTCTTACATTCATTCAGTTATAAAGGCGTTTTAGAACAAAAATGTCATTAAAAAAACGCTTTACGTTCTATAGAAAAAATTAAAAATTAAATTACAAGTTACGTTAACATTTCATTAAAATCAACTTAAATACTCGAGAAAATTAATATACATTAGGATAAAGAAGAAAAATGTAACAAAAATAAATAAGTAAACAATATCCTTGTCCAGTTTTACTAAACGAAAATTAACATTAATTTGTTAACTGACATCATAAAAGGGGATGGAGGATTATTTGTTAGTAAGACTGGTCTATGCTTACAACACGCATTAATCGAATATTTGCTCGCACTAACTGAAAAACAGTATCGTTTTTATAAGTCGCACTAATCTAATATTGCATTATTCAAACTCGCACTAATTGAGGCCTACCTGTATACTAAACAAACCTCAAGGGAATTTAATCCAAATAATCCTAATTAATCTGCCATATTTTATGGTTTAATTATTAATTAATAGATGGCGCCACTCATTGATTTAATAAAATAATAAATATTCTAATTACGAGATGGCACTAAAAATTAGTTTAAATTAATTCAAATCATTAAAATTCCGTTAAAGATTCAAGGGATTAAAATATGGCAGATTAATTAGGATTATTTCATTATGCAAATTTAAACTATGACATTTTACGATTCTACTGGAAAAAGCATCTGATCAATTTAATCCTTTAATTTAATCCTTGACATTTTTTTCTATTGGAAAAAGCATCTTATCAATTTAATCCTTTAAATTGATCAGATCCGGAATTATTTTGTGTCTATTAGTTTTAGTAAAATGACATTTTACGATTCTACTGGAAAAAGCATCTGATCAATTTAATCCTTTAATTTAATCCTTTAAATTGATCAGATCCGGAATTATTTTGTGTCTATTAGTTTTAGTAAAATAATCATCTTAGTAAAATCCAAGTGGTCTTAATAAAAGCTATTGATTTTTCCAATTTTTTTAAACTCTAACTTTTAGAAAATTAGATTTATTTTCGTAAATAATTTATTCAAATCAAAGCTTTTAAGAATTATGGATATATTTATAATCAATATTTGAAGAAACTTTTATAATTTTTAAATAACATTAAATTGTAATGATTGGTATGTTTATTAATGCATTAAACTTAAATTCAGAAATCATTTGGTACTTATCAGCTTGAAAATTCAAAACTGAATGAAAAGAAATAATTTAAATAGGTAATAATTATTGTAAATGACTATATTATTTATAGTAATGCTTTTGGAATGATTTAACATTAATAGGTAAGGTAGTAATGACTTTCTAACATCCATGAACTGATTGGAAATTTTTGCATTAGAATTAATGGTAAATGAGTTTATGGTTTACAAATTTTTTTCTAACAAAGTTTTCAATGTCCCAATTAGTTTCATAAATCAAAGAAAGCCTATAATATAATGAACATATTCAAACAGAATATTTTAATAATAAATTTAAAATATAATTAGAATAGATTTAGAATAGAATATAAAGTTTTTAGCTAATGTAACGACCCCGAATGCTAGGATGTAATCGCATGATCGGCTCTATTGATATTGTTACATATTGTTTTACTTATTTATTTTTGTTACATTTTTTCTTCTTTATCCTAATGTATATTAATTATCTTGAGTTTTTATGTTGATTTTAATGAAACGTTAACGTAACTTGTAATTTAATTTTTAATTTTTTCTATAGAACGTAAAGCGTTCTTTTAATGACATTTTTGTTCTAAAACGCCTTTATAACTGAATGAATGTAAGAAAGCCTGATGATGACTTTAATTAGTTGAAAACGTTAGTTTATTAAAGTATTTAAGTTATTTCTCAACTGCTAGTGGTGCTTGTGTGCTTAGTTATTGAAGTAAGAGTATAAGCAGTTTATATTAAGTGAACATGGATGTGTGTATTGTTGGAAGAAATTAATGAGCCAGTGTGAAGTCCTGTTATCCTGCATATAGACAATTTAAGTGCCATCCATCTGATAAAAAATCCCAAATTTCATAAAAGAACTAAACACATTGATATCTGATATCACTTCATACATGAAAAATGCAATGACTGTTCTATTGATGTCAAATTCATTCTTTCCAAAAATCAGCTAGCAGATATCTTTGTTAATATATCTGCCAGCTGATTTTATCTTCTTCAAGATTCATTTATCATCAATCAATGAGTATAGATTACAAGTCTGGAACATCAAGCGAGAATGTATCAAAAATTTTGGAATAAATAATAGACATGTATCATGCCAAAATGTAACAAGCACTTAATTAGTGGGAGGGTTGGAATTTGCTATAAATTTGTGTGCCTACACATATTTACCCTAATTGGAGGGAATGCAGTTAAAATAAACAAACTCTGTTTGTCATGTATTTTTTTTGCCTCCTGTCTCTGTGTTGGTTAGTCTTTTGATAGTCATTGCTAGATGCAGTTCTGTATCGTTTTTAATCATATATTAAAGTAACTAATAATCAACGTATAAGTGTTTCCACTGTTTTCTTATTTAAATTCATAATGATTTGCATAATGATCGTAAATAGATGACATCATAAATCAAAGACTACCTGTACTTCTAATCTTTTTAAAGAATATAACAATCTATTATAGTGCTATATGAGATGAAATAAACACATCCATTTTCAGAAATAAAAATGCATATATGTTTTTCTTCTAGAAAAGTTACATGATCTTGAATGATTTAATATTTTAGTCTGTATTTTATGGCCATTCCCCCAAACTGTTCAATTTTCAAAATGGCCAGGCACATTGATTAGTCATTATCTGAAATATAATTTTAATCTGTTCAGTTCAAGTTCTGAGAAGTTAATTTGTAACATAACTGGTGATGAGTGGAAAACATCTGAATTATACATTGAATTCTACGAATATGCACAGTATGTCATCTGACCTGTCGACAATTTCATATTTGTTATGTAGAACCGTATTGAACATTAACATACATTATACAGATTTCCTAATGTCTTCAGGTTACTGCTAAAGTTGTATTTAGTATTAATTGGATTATTATTGTTTACTAATAAACCCATTGCAGCTAAGCCAGCAATAAAAGAATATGCTGGTGATTAATGAATGCTTTTATAATTTAATATTTCAAAATTTAATGCAATTATTAAGCAAAATTTCTTTATTATTAACAATTTGTCTTATTAATTAAGAACATATTTCTTTATAAAAATTGATTACAGAATTTTCAGGATAACTGGAAACAAGAAATTACAAATTATCTGAAGCATTCGCTGATGATACTGCAATATATAATTAACCATGAGAAAATACATTTTCTAAATAAATTCCAATTGAATTCAAAGATTCATCTTGAATCTTAATTATTTGATTCCATATGATGATTCCACTGGGAACTTCTTTGCTATTCAAATGGAAAATCATAATCACTTGACACATGGGAAATTTAAGTCATTCTGGGAATTAAAGCATCTTTGTCAACTTGACACACATCGATTCGTGTCCTTCCAATCATTTTCTCAATGATTAATTTAGCGCTGTTGGATAATCAGTCTTCTGTTGCCTTATTTTTTAGCAATGTTACAATTATTCTGCATTTTATATCCAAGTAATTAGGAGTAATTCCAGAAGTTTATATTGAATTTAATTAAAATACTCCACTGGGATTAGTATTTCGCCAGGGGTGTTAAAAGATGTCACTGGGCCTGGGAGAAAATTTTACATGGGAAAATAATTTTAAAGCTATAAAGTTGGGGCAATTTATTATCTCACTTTGGACTCTAAACTTCAGCACCTTCCTTCTACAATTAATTAGCGCATAAAAAAATTGCAGGATGATGTCAGGCCCCTTTGAATCCCGGGCCTGGAGAATTTTATTCCATTATACCCCTTCTCTCTTTAGCCCTGCTTTCACTGTTCATTTGAAAGTGTATCTGCCTTAAGGCACACTGCCATGAACATAACTTAATCTTTCTTGACATCATTAGAAATTCCATCCACTGGCAAATGATCACACAGTTTAGAAACAGAAAATTCAGTTGTTTTTCTTGTTAAAAAGTGTGATGTCAATACATGGTGGATTCTAAAGTCATTCAGATACATTACTATGAATATAATTGCAATGATTATAAAGCCTGCAAAAGTAGTACCAAATGAAAGAGACAATCTTTAGGCTCATAAAAGAATCAGAGGTGAAATTTGGTACTGTTTTCGAAATATGCATACCTTTCCATACGAATCTTTAACACAATGGAATCGATGACCGTGCATTAAATTACGTGTCGGTAGGGTGGATTATTAACTCTAATAAATAGTCATTATTATAGAAATTACTCGAATATATCACTCACTTGACTTCTGTTCTTTTTGTAATCATTGACTTATAGATTTATAGATTGACTTCTTTCATTTGGTACTACTATTACCAGACTTCACAATATTAAAATTATACCATCTCACGGCTTTGAAATCATTTTGCATGCAACTTATTATGTGTATTTTTCATGTCTATTACTCTTTTTCTGTTGTTTTATTATTGTTCTTTAGTCAACCGATGATCAATCTACACATGCTAATTTGTTATTCCGAGAAATGATCGTTTGTGTATAGAGTCCATCACAAATGTTTTCACCAATAGAACATCCTAATTTTGTCATGTGACTATAGATTGACAAACATCTTGACCAATTGAAAAATCTCATAGAAAAATTTAAGCATGAACGTATTTTGATATTTCTATTACAAGCACGAGCTGTAAATGGAAACAGATGGAGGAGGAGACGACTGTAATCGGACTGATTGATGATCAATCAACTACTTACTCACCTCTGCTGAATTTCTCTAAAATGATTTGATAAAACTATCCAGTAGTAAATAGCAGGTTAAAAAAGAATATTCTGTTTTATTTTCACGCATGAGAAATAGTGTCATGTCACAAACATTGCTGACAAAAAAAAAATACAAACATTTTCTTTTTAATGTATCTAAAATATATTGATTTTTATGTTACGTTAATTACTATATATCCTCATTATCTACTAATTAATGCATAATTATTGTATGAAAGATAAAATCTAACTTAACTACCAGATAGCCCACATCTCAGGTGGACACATCATGCCATCTATCAAATATGTTATAAAATTATATGATATTTGAATTTTTTAATATTTTTTTAGAATAGGTATTTTAAAAAAATATTTAATAGTCACAAATTCTAAGTTCAGTTCATAGAGACTCAAATCAAAAGGATTTATAAAGTTTCATTGTATAGTTTTCGAGCTATTTCAGTGTAAAGTTGTATGTGACACTAATGAGGATAAACAAATTATTATATAGATAAAGAACTGAATCAATTCACTACCAGTAGTTTAAATTACAGAATGTGAAATCGATATTCATATCAAAATATTGTAATTAAGGAAGAGAACCATTTCTAAAAATTGCACAGATCATAACTAGACATATCATAATAGTTTTCCAAAAGAATTGGGTGTCTATCTGG
Organism: Olivierus martensii; assembly: GCA_000484575.1. Lineage (NCBI taxonomy): Eukaryota > Metazoa > Arthropoda > Arachnida > Scorpiones > Buthidae > Olivierus > Olivierus martensii. The sequence goes on from AYEL01084929.1 coordinate 22,288, forward strand.
TGCAATTTATATATATATACAATTTTTTTAATAAAATCTTTAACAAAATTAATCACTTTTATTGAGCTGCTGGTAGAGGAGAATCTTTAATTCTCCAATGCATAGGCAAATTCAGATTAGGGACTGGGGCATGTGCCACCCTATTATTTGAAGAAAAATAAAGAAACAAATATACAGCCATTGTTTAAATTATAGGCAATATAATTATTTGTATTATGATGCCCCTGTCATTTTTTCTGCATCTGCAACTAAATGACCTAATTTTTCAGAAACATTTATTTCTGATCAAGGTATTTTGATAGTACTTTGATATAATTTTTAGAGGAAGTTCTGATATATAAGTTATACATAAAGGAACTTGCTAAATATTTGTTCATATATAAATATAATTTTTTAATATAAGTTTTTATTTCTTATGATGTCTTAATATTAATTAAATTATTATTATTTATAGAATAAAATTTGCAACAGAAGTCTTCTAATTTTGCCAAAACTATCTAGCCAATATTCAACTGGCCAGCCAAACTTCAAAACCAAAATAAAAGATTAATTTTCTGGATACTCATTGATTTTTAAAATTTGATCTTAACATATAAAAAAGAAAATTTCTAGCTTAAATTTTACATTAACTATAAAATGAATATAATCATGTAGGAAAATACAATGTGTTTGGGTAATTTGTTTAAACAGTAATAAGACTACTAAGATTGTAAATATTCTGATGCTTTAGAATAGTAAATGACAAAACAATCCAGCACCAGATAGAAAAGTAATATATTGTACACTAAAATCTCAGAATATTAGAAAAGATAGGAGAATAAAGAATCACATACAAAAGAAACAACATGATTTTCTAATAACTGAAAACATGACAAGTCACCTATCTAATTCAAAATGAGATTGGGTGTCTATCAAATTCCCTTCAGAAATAACAGTTTTAAAAGAAAAGTATAAAGTATACTAAATGCAATCTCTGCACCTATATCAAACAGAATCAGCAAATATTAGAAATAAAAACCAACATAGTCTTAGGGACAGACATCTTTATGATAAAAATTCCCAGTGGATTCTGTCCCTAGGACTATGTTGGTTTTTACATAATCCTTGAAATATGACCTGTGTGGGTCATATTCCAAGGATTACAATAGATGGAAATCTCATAGATGGAGATCTTCATTTATCATAAAGATTTAATGATTTATTTGAATTTTCAGAATTTTTATTGTTTATAGCTTACTCTGTATATATAATTGCAAAAACTGAAAGTGGATATACTGGCCAAGAGCCAAAACAATATAGAACAGCAGGAGAGGAGATATGGGATTCATAGCAGAGTCTTTTAACATTGCAGAGAACTAGAACTATGCACATTATTAATTAGAAGTATTCTATTGTCATCTCTATTGCCTGACTTTTAATTTTATTGTTAGTTCACTACCATTTGGTTATCTGCACCATTTGTATTATTATGTATTTGTTAACTATCTAAACATAACCTAATTCTCATGCTTCGATATGCTAAGATGGTTTATTTTTATTGTTATCCATACTACAAATCATTACTGGCCATCTTCTTACTTTTATTTCTTTTCAGGACCTGTCTGGCCTCTTTTGTTGTTAACTATATTTCAAGCTGGCAACATGGCAATGCCATTTCACACTAAGTATTGCATCAGATCATCTTTCTTATCAGTATATTCCCTTTTTCTATCATGTTGTTTTATAGCTATTTGATTTTATGCTAAATTTGGATTCTTGCATATATTTAACTATTGTTTACATAATTTTTATTTTATTTTTAATAATTTTTTAAGTCCTATTATTTTGTTTACTTATTTTGATTTGAATTGACTTTATTAAATTTTTTTGACCCTTTCCACTTTTAAATGGAATAAAAGGATATATGAATTAGATTTATCCATCTGTCAGCATGATAACATGCTTATTTATTACTTGATTTAGATAAAACTCATAAATTTATTAAATCAAACTAGAAGATCAAGCCTATTGAAAATGTCAATATTTGTTCAATATTATCAGTTTAATATGATTAATATATTTCATTAATTTTTAGACAATATCTTTGATAAATATTATTCAATCTGAATGAAATATATACACAATATTGGAACCCTTTAGAAAATCAATTGTATTAAAAGTGATCAATATTTGATCATATTAGGTAGGATGTTTGCTTGTGAAAATACATATCATGTAAATATTATCCAATTTAAATAAAATTTCCATATATTATTAGGATCTGCTAGAGTACTGTATATGTTAAAAATGATTAAAATTGATAAGTTATTACTGCATAATAAATAAATTGATTTGAAAACGGAGTGTATAATGCCATTCTCTATGACATATCTATATGGTTCATTCACAAAATCACTGAGTTAGTATATTAAACAGGTTGATTTTTGTAAAAGTATTTTAATGAAGAGAGTAGTCAATCTAATATATTTTCATTAATTCCACATTAAATATCAAAAAGAGACTAGTCTTTAATCCCTTCTGTACTCTTCAGAAATGGCTCATAAATTATAATTGCTTTTAAAATGAAAAAGTTTAAATTCCTTTCCTAAAGAAATTTAATTTGTAAATTGATAAATAATAATTAACTTGTGAGAATAAGTGGAAAAAATAATGCCATTGATTTATCAATCTAATAAATTAAACATAAGACAGAATCAACAAAATATAAAATATTCAGTATCCCAAGTTTATTTTTTAATAGCTATTATAAAGGCAATTTAAAAATTTTGAGAATATCAAAATACTGTTTTATACAAAGAATTCAACATTATTTATTTTTACATAATCAGTAATTCTTAAAGTTGTAGCAAAATGTCGTAGTATTAAATTATCAAGATTTAAAACCATAAATATATGCTTAAAATGTTTATTACAAAAAAACTGCTTAAACTCAGGTTAATACTGCAAAATGAACTATTAGCACTAATAGCAGCTGAGAAATTCTAACCAATGTGAGCTTTAAAAACTTTAATAGCAAAACTGCATAATTTTTAATTTTTTTAGTTTTTATATCTTGTATATATATAAATATTATAATCGTTTATTTTATGTATCGCTACAAATGTAAATATTATGTAATCCTCTACATGTAATATTTTTATAATCGCTAAAGTCACCCTAAATTTGTTAATTTAAAGACTGTAGTTGCCATAGCAACATTGTTGTTATTCCTTTTTAAAAGTTTTTCTTCGAATGTTGCATTCAAATTCTTTTTTAATGTAGTACCTGATGATGGCGTCAAGCTGAAAACGTTAGTGTGAGTTTTTAAAGCTCACATTGGTTTGAATTTCTCAGCTGCTATTAGTGTTAATAGTTCATTTTTCAGCATAAATATATGTTTTACAAATCAATACTATGAAGAACTTATTTTAGAAAAAGTTTAGTAATATTCAAATTTACATTTAAATTCAAATTTAGATTAGCTGGGTTTATTATAATACAGTTAGATAAAAATATATTTATATCATGAAATATTGATTTTTATTAAAATATAAAATCTTTATCAATATTAAACATCATAAGTAGGAAATATTTCAAACATTTTATTTCTCATTTACTATTTATTTTTCATAAATATTTCCTGTTTATGGTGTTTCTATTGTAAATTTTTGTAAAATATAGCAGGATGGATTGTCACAATATATAAAATTTTTAAAAATTTGTGAAATCACTTAAAATTGCTTGTTATCATATTCCATATCTAGCTGATAATACATTATTAAATGTTTAAAATTCTACTTACTTAACATCTTGATGATCTAAATAATTTCACAAATATCTATAAAGTTATTTTAACATTTTAATTTCATGATGTGAAGTTTAATTGCAATTAATCTATGCCTACAAAATGCTATTTCATTATTTATTAATTGTAATTTTGGTCAGAATAACAAATGATTTTGATATGCAGTATTTTTTAATATAAATATATTCAATAAAAATTAATTTTTGAGACTGAAACTCTGTTTTCAATTTTTAAAAAACTTAAAAAAATCTGATTTATTTTTAATTAAATTACCAAATATTTTAAGTGAAATTAAAATTTCTAAACATGAATGATTATTTTTACAGCTTTCGGCACACACCTTTCTTAATGGCACCTTCTGTCAGACTCTCACTAACTTGGATGTTCTCTTCTTTCCTATTTTTTCCCCTCTCTCCTTCTCATGTATATTATTATAAAGTTTAACCTTTCATTTACAATATCGCGTTTCTGGCGACATCTGCATGCAATTTGATTTCACATCATTGCCATGATATCTTGTTTTTCGTCGAGATTTATGTTGTTGTATATAAAATTCCGCAGTTAAATGAGACATGTTAATCAATTGTTTATTGTTGTTAATTTAACACCTTTCTCAGGATGTTTATATTTCTTTACACAACTATTTCTTTTATTTATAATATCTCTCTTTTTTCTGTGTTATTTATTTGGAGAAGTTTCTGCAACAGCGAGAAACTACATCCAATTGAAGTTAAAAAGAAAAAAAAAATAATGAAGTTTAAAACTTCATTATTTTTTTTTCTTTTTAACTTCAATTTATCTATTATATAATTAATGGTTCATCATAAGAGAAAATGCACACTATATGATTATATAGTTGCAATTCTCTACAGAAATAACACACAAATAAATATCTTTATATTGATTAAAGACATAAAATGAGGCTGATGCAGTGGCAATTAAAAGTCTGCTGCCTCTACTATTCATTCTAATTGCAGTAAAAAAAAAAAAAAGATTATCCTTTATGCCTGGCATCTCTTCCATCACCCATGTCTTTACAATGTAAACAATATCATATTGAGAATTCAGTATATATTCTAAAATACTCATTTACTTACGTACAAGAACAAAAATCATAAGGAACAGATGACTCGAAAACATTAATTGCGAAGGAGAAAAAGATCGAAAATAATAGAAAACAGATGTCAAGTGCGTATATCCATCTCTATTATGAAGTTAAATGCTCTAGGATATACTGTGTTGTAAATACATACAAGAGGTAAAACTTTCAATTTTCTTAGACTAGTTAAGAAATTTAACTGCAAAATTAATTTTTTTTAATTAAGTTAGTTAATATTTACATTCACTGTAATTTTCTGAAAAACTACACTTACTTATTTTTAATCAATCTTGCTTTTTGAAGAAAATACATTAAATATTGATTATTAGATTTATTCATAATACTTTGGCAAACATGCAATCCTGGATCATCAATCAATTGATCTTGATGTCGAGTTTATAGAGGAGGAATTAACATTACCTGACACTAAATTGAAGGACTCTATAATAGAATTTCTAACATTTGTATCAGTTATCTTTCTTTTTCAAGGTGAATAGTAATGTTTTATTAATGCATCCTCAGGCCATAAGTTCAGATCCTTTAATATATTAAGAAGAAGTTCCTCAGATTCAATCATAAAAGAATCTGAGAATCATGTTTGAAGTTTTGACACAGATAAATAGTTAATCCTTTTAGAATTTAAATAATCTTTGACATGATATGATTTCATCTCTAGACTAAATCTAGAAAGAATACTCTCAGAATAGATAATTTAATCTAACTTTTAAAGGAACATCTATAGCTGTTTCAATTATTTCTTGATTATGATGAACGTAGGTAATTGGAATATTTGTATACTTATCTTCAATTTTATTTATCATTTTTCTACCATATCCTGCTGACATTAATGCTTTATCATCTATATCTATATTCTTTTTATAACATTAATTACACCATTTATCTTAGTGTTTTCAGCAGATTTTGTATCTAACTGAACAATATCTGACTATGCTATTTAACTGTCTCTAAAGGCAGATGCAGCAGGTCTGTTGACTTGATCATTTATATTACTCTTCTTAAATTTATCTGTATGAATCTTCCTTTCTTCTACTATATTGGAAGAAACAGCAGATAATGAATAATGAAAAACTTCTTGCTTTAGATATTAAATAAAAGCAAACAATAAACCAACAAGTAAGATAAATTGTTTATTCAAAAACATTTTTGGCTATCCACATAGCCTGCCTGAAAGCAGTAAGTTTTTGAGTTTTGATCTTGCTGATACTATTTTGAAATAGTATCAGAAAGATCTATTTTGGATTTTGAAGCAATGGTAGTGGAAGGGAGCAGGCATGAAAATTTGTTGAAAATAGCAGTCTGGTGCAGTATGATTGCAATACTTTCCTCTATGAGTATCTTATGTATTGGAAAGTAAAAACAGTATTTTACATGTGGCCCACTAGAGACTTTACAGAAATCAGTGCTGCCCGCAGTCAGAAAGCCGCACTCACCGAGTCCTTATCATTCTGGTAAGCACTATGAGGTCAGGGAATACTCAATTCCATTATCTAAGAGCTCTTTACGAACACCTGAGGAATATATTGGTAGGACCAAGAGATCTCTAAGCACTAGGATTGAAGAACATAAGACAGACATAAGAACAGGTAGGCAAAATACTATTAAGGTATATGAAGATGACATTACTATATTTTTGGACAATACAAGTGTAATAAGGCCCATCATGAATAACATAGCTGGCAACACTGCATAGGCTATGGAAATAAAAAGAAAAGAAGAATGAAGTTAAATGTAATTAATGATAACTATACATGAAAGTCTTCTGACAAAGATCAACATGAAGGTACTGTATTACAAAGTTTAAAAGGTCACATATAAACAAAAAACTTTTGTAATTTCTACCACCCAATATATAAATGTTGTTTATTGTTATATATATATGATTAATATATACATAGTTAACTATAAACTGCCTCTACTACATAAACACAATTAAACCTTCAATTAAACCTTCAGTATTTTTGGCAGTGAGTAACTTTTAATACAATTTTATTAAAAGTTACTCACAGCCAAAAGTACTTATTTACTGAAGGTTTAATTGTGATTAATGTATATTTATCTCTTTTAAAACAGTTTAAGAATCATTTATTTAAAAACATTTAAGAATTTTTAAAAACTTTTTTAAAAAAGAAACCTGTTCTAAACTCTTTAAATCTATGTGGGTTCTAAAAAATTTTTCTGTTCTAAAATGTTATTTTAAAAAAAGAGTGTATATACTGAAGAGAGTCTCATAGAAAGACTGAAAATATTTTAATAAAAAAGTATTTCCTGTTATGTGAGCTGTGTATCTGTCAAAAAGTTTACTAAGAAGCAGGAGTTTTAAAAATTTAATCCTAATTAAGAATCCTAAACTAGCCAAATTTTATCCCTAGTAAATTATTTTAGAATTAAATTGACAATTTAATAATTATTTTTTAATTACATTACTGGTGCCACTATCTATTGGATTAATATTAATTAATTATTTAAATTTTGGTTAAGGTAGTGCTATCTCTTATTTAATGAACGCATTATAATTTTTCCTAATTTCCTGAAATTAAAAATTTTCCTTAGACTGGAGTCAAATCAATGTCTTTGGGTTACCGTTCTGATTCTTAACCAGTTAGATTATCAAGACCTCAGCAGATTTCCAATTTTGGGATGCATGTAGTCTAATTTAGAAGATTTATTGGACTAGACTGATATCAGCACTCCCATATGGGCTAAACATAGCCATGAGCTTTCAAGGCAAATTCAGGCAGACAAACTTGGTTCAAGTCAGATAACATAACATAATAGAACTTAACTAGGAACTGTTAACCAAATACAGTGGTGCCTTGGTTAACAACGATAATCCATTCCAGGATTACTGTCGTTATCCAAGGCACTATTCCCTATAAGATTTAATTGAAAACTGATTAATTTGTTCCGGTTCCTCCCCACAACCATAGTAAATATTAAAAATGCAGATAAAACTCATTTAAAATGTCTGAAAAAAATGAAAAATATCATTTATTTATTATATTTGCTACAAAAAAAAATTAACATTAATAAAATGAATTGTTCATGAAAACAGTTTTAATTATCAATCTTCACCAGAAAGACAATTGGGCTCATTTTGGAGTTTTTTGACAAATAAACCCATAGAAACTGATTAGCAGTTTATAGTCAACCATTATTATACAGATGTGAGGAAGTTAACTTGGACCTGTCCTATTTTTATTTTATTATGCACTCTATTACTGCCTCTTTGACTTTTACTATGCTTGATTACATTCATGATTTTCAGTTATGCTAATTACAGTATATGCTTTATGATTGTATATAATAAAAAACACCAATCTTTATTTTCTTGTGAAAACAGTTTTCTCTGCAGATTTGAGTTTACCAAATGTATTATTTTTCAAATTTTTTATAACTAAAATAAGACACAATTGTCTTATATTCAAAAATAATATGTATTCAAAATATGTGATAAATAGCTTATAATAATAATAATAATTAAATTATAGAAATGTCTGTATAAATGTAACTATATATTTTAAAACTTTTCTAAAGTAATTTTTGAAACTATAGAAAAAGAATTCATTCAGTTATTTCTAATTACAATAGATGATGTTTTACATTGATTTAAATATAATATACTGTATTATGAAATAAAAAATAATGTTTTCACTTTAAAATAAAAACTACTATCACTTTAACTAAAACCTGAAACTTAGTCATGCATTATTAATTTCACTAATCCTTGTATTCTACTTATATATTATTAAATATAAATATTTATAATTAAATCAATCAGCAGTTAGCTTGGATTAAGATATTGTGATCACTATATATGAAAATTCTATATTTGATTATTTGTTTGTGTATTTGTAATTCTATTGATGATAACTGTATATGAAAAAGATAATATAACAGATTGATCACATGACAATTTAAAATTGTTGACCATATCTTTGGAATTATTAAATTTATACCAGTTTTTCCCAATGAAATGCAAGCATCTCTTGGGGGATTTTTTAGAAAATTTTGGCTCATCTGTTTTATCAAAATATTGTAAATGCTATGATTATCCAGTAAAGTATTTAAATTTTGGGTTCATTGCATTTATAATAATTCAACAATTATTGATGTTTTATTTTGGTTAAAAAAATTATATAAATTTATGAATATTCTATCAAAATATTCATAAATTTATAATTACAAATATTTTTTAAACTAGTTAATATGGGAAACACTTTGATTTCTGTGAGGGGGCATTAGGAATTAAAACAGGTCAATGGATTCAAAAAGGTTGGGAAACACTGATTAATATCAGCTATTTATTGTAATTTAATTATGAGAATCAAATATCAGATTATGTATTTTGAAACAAATGGCATTAGATTTTATCTTGATTAAAATTGTTAAAATTAAATAAGCTTTTAACAAAGGATAAAATTAAACAAAAAAAAATTATAAAATATCCTTAGATAATACTTATGAAAAGCATTTCCCATCCAATTCTAAATATTATTTTATTCTAGTAAATTTTTTATGATTTTAAATTATTAATGATAAATATTTGCTTTTTTTTCCTACTTAATTTTTAAGTAATCTCAAATTTTGAAATATCATGTTATTTTTGGTCCTCTAATGGTTGACGTTTAGATGAACATCTATATTTTGAAATTTATGAGAATTAATGTAAGTTTACAAAGTATAAAATAAAGACAAATTTAATGAAAATTGCATATATAATATATATATATATCCTGCATTACTAAAATTATTTCTTTAGTACTGAATTCAAATTTCTGAATAATTATTTACTGTTAACAAAAGAATAATAAAGAAAAAAAAAATAAATGCAAAATGTTATCAAGATGAGTATGATCTAATTATGTATATATATATATATATTTTTTTTTATCTATTCTTCACTGGTCCACTACCTGGATGTCCACTACAGATATGATTGGACAAAGGACCAAGGAAACAAGATGAAGATTTCATAAATACACGTGCTCAACAGCCACGTGCTAACACGCAGATGTAATGGCATTGTGCAGTATCACCATATGCTACCACAGACCTTTTCTTTCTGTCAATCTAAATACAATTGAAATGCCATGCGGCTGTCTATTACCGAATAACATCGAAAGATGGACGATGCGATTTATTAATAATAAACACACCTACCTGCATGCCAATGATGGCATAGATGAAAAACAGCATGCCTATCAACAAGCATACATATGGCAGTGCCTAAAAAACAAATTTTATAAAATTGATTTATAATTGTTTTAATATTTAGACCTGATTTTACAATATCTTGATAAAGTTCCTGTTAGCTTTAACTACCAATTATTTGTTTTACAACTGTCAAGTAAATTAAAAATAATACTAATTGGTAGTTTAAAATCAGTAATTACCCAATTAGCATTTATTTAACAAATGTAAAACATAATGAAAAATTGTAAAACAGATAACTAGTAGTTACAACTAACAAGAACTTTATTATTGAAACATTGTAAAACCAGGCTTTAATATATTAAAAATTATGGATACAGTAAATATTATAAATTAATAATTATTAATACACTATTACTTTTCAGATATTTTTATTTTAGTATAATAAAGAAATTCTGTTTTTTATTAAATTATAAATTTGACGAGAGAAAACATTTATTTTTTATTGGTACATAATAATCTGATTAAATTTAATTTGGACAGTTACCCCTCTATAATTCAAACTCCATGTCCTTGTCATAGAGGATAATTATTAATACACTATTACTTTTCAAATATAAAGGAGATATAAAGGAGCTTCTTCCCCAGAGATAAAGGAGTTCTGATTCTACCCAAACCAAGATATCATGCTGATGGTTGAATGGTACTGGAGTAGTAAGATGCAGTATCATGAATGATCCCTTTGATGCACCAGACAAAACCTTGTTGAATTTAGCCTTCCATTTGTATTGGAGGATAATCAGGTGATGACCATTTATCTTCCTCAAGTTTTTTAGACTTATATGGCTCTTAAAAACAAATCTCTGGATGGTAACTCTTTGAATGATCAATCTTTTTGATCCAAAAGGGAAAGTAGTGGTATCAAAAACTTTCAGCTATTGGACATATTTCCCAATTAGCTATCTCTAAGCCATCTGCTGGCATCTCTGATGCCATTAAGAGTATTAGATCTGTAGGTTTTATTCTTCCTTTTGCAGATAGTAAGCCAACAAATAAAACTTTACGCTTTCAGCCAGCATTATACTCTACTAAAGTGTATCTAGGATCCTTTAAAGTACTTTCTGACCTAGTGTGAGCCTGTACAACCAATATCATCAGTGACTGCTTTAATCAAACACAAAATCAGCACTATTTTGCAGTAGAGAAAACTTTTATTTTTATAACTTCGCTAACGTTTTCAGTTCTACATCATCGTCAGGCAACATATGAATTACAACAGAATTCTAAAATAGAAGGTTAGAAGGTTAGGTTAGGAATTCTAAAATAGAAGGCTCAGCTTCTAAACTTCTATTTTAGAATTCCGTTGTAATTCGTATGTTGCCTGATGATGGTGTAGAATTAAAAACGTTAGCGAAGTTATAAAAATAAAAGTTTTCTCTATTGCAAAATAGTGCTGATTTTGTGTTTGATTGAACTAAGAGTTTTAAGCAGTTTAAGTAATGAAACCTTGACTTAATTAAGTGACTGTTTTTGTAAATTAACAGGATCTGGTTAGATTCATTGGCAATGGTTGGGATTCTGAAAGTGCTACTGGCTTTTCAGAAAAACCATTTAAGACACTTATAATGATATGAATCTAATACTTATAGAAGAAAAAACCACTTGCTTATAATATACCACTTAAGCTACTAGTTCAGAGTCAATACAGCACTACCAGCAAATATTAAACCATTTTATTACTGCAAAACGTTTTCGGACCCGTCACCAGTCCCTCATCAGTACAACATTTCTTTTAGATAACAGTCTAATATAACTTTAAAATAGAACACATTTAAAAGTTTCTGTTACAAAGTATTCTTCTACAATCGAACATAAACTAGTTAACATTCTATTACAATTCAAAAATATTCATACAACATTAAGAAAAATCACGAAATAATTTAACAAAGTATTAAAAATACATAAATATAGATATTATAATAACACAAACATTAAAAATATAAATAGA
>AYEL01084932.1:0-13232 GCA_000484575.1 Olivierus martensii
ATGTAACTCGAGTATGGCGTTTCTAGGACAACTGTGGTAATGTTTTGCAACACAGAAGATTATGGGTGCTAACGTGTCTGCTGGAAGACTTCATTCAAACATCCAAGGGCTAATAAATTGCTTGTTGTGTATAAAATAGTGTTTTTTGTAATTTAGTGTGTTATATAATAATAAAACACATGCAATAAAGTAAATAATAGAGTGTATCTCTCTCATCTTACCCGTAAGTTAGAGGAGTTTGATGGGGACCGATAACGAATTAATCTATTTTACATAGTCTTATATGGAGGATGGGACTGATAATGAATTAATCTATTTTACATAGTCTTATATGGGAAATAGACCGATAACGAATTAATCTATTTTACATAGTCTTATATGGGAAATAGTGTCCCGCAATTCGACAGTTTCTCAATTCGACATTACTTCGGCGACGGTTAGTGTCGAATTGCAAGAGGAGTCCAACAATGAATTAATCTATTTTCCATAGTCTTATATGGGAAATATTGTCCCGCAAGTCGACAATTTCTCAATTCGCCATTACTTCGGCGACGGATTAGTGTCGAATTGCGAGTTCGGCGACGGATTAGTGATGAATTGCGAGGCACCACTGTATATATATATTAGAATATTAACATCTCAACATTGCTTTGGTGACAGATTACTGTCAAATTGCGAGGCACCACTGTATTACATGTTCATCGACGGATTACTGACGAATTGCGAGGCACCACTGTATCAGGTTATGGGCCCAGAGAAGACATTGTGAGTCGATCAATTATTTAAATTTTTTTTTTATTTTTTATTTGCAACTTCATATGGGTAAGCTATGCCATATTGGACTTGTTCTTTGTCATACTTTGGAGGTCAATCAGCTGAATTTTCTCAATATGACTACTTGTGAAGACAAATATCATATTTCTCTTTTTGAAGGAAATAATTTTGATGACTGGAAATTTTGTATGGAAGTTTATCTTGAAGATCTCGATCTTTTGGAGTTCATGGAAGCAAAATTTTCTGACAAAGAAAATCATGAATTAGTTTATTGAAATGAGGTTAAATTGTCAGAAAACAAAACTGCCAAAACACGTGAGCAAAAAGATAAAGCTTTTTGAAAATTGACGTAAAAGAGATCGTAAATGTAAGTTTGAAATAGCTCAGAGAATTTCCGACTAATACTTAGAATATGTTAAGGGTAAGCCTACAGCTTATGTTATGTGGAATACTTTGCAAAAGGTTTTTGCTCAGAAAGGTATAGCCAATCAGTTATATTTAAGGAAAAATTTATTATTAATGAAATTCAATCCATCAGAGGAAACAATGGTCAAATATTTTTTACGTTTCAATAAACTAATTTGTGATTTGTGGTTGGCTGGGGCTACACTAGTAGAATTGGATACTATATCCAATTCTACTAGTGTATTGCCATCTTTTACTCACAATGCCACCCAAATATGATGTAGTTGTGACTGCCATTGAAACTCTATTAGAGGACAAATTGGTGTTGAGTTTGTGAAAAGTCATCTTCTTGATGAAGAAGAAAAAAGGGAGTCTGCTGATACACTTGGCAAAAATATAAGTTCACACTCACTTGGTGCATGTGCTGGTGAGAAAGTTTCCAATTTTGTAACTGCAACTAATAACAAGCAGAAGTCTATTTTCTGTTATTTCTGTGGAAAAGAAAGACATAAGAAGCTACAGTGCCTTAAGCTGAGAAGAAAAGTTAATCAGCAAGCTAACAAGAATGCTTATGTTGCAGATGCTGCAGATGACAACAACTCTGATTATAGCCTGATGGTGGTGGAAGGTATTCCCTTTGATTTTGTTGACTTTGACAATAGTATTCAGTGGTACCTGGACAGCGGTACATCAGACCACATGGTCAGTTCTGTTCTTCGTGATAAGTTAGTCACATTCGCAAATTGGATTGTCCAATAAAAATAAAAGTTGCAAAATCCAACAAAATACTTAAAGCACATGAAATTGATAATTTTCAACTTGCATATAAGGACAACTTCTGCAACAATCATGTGAAGCTAACAGATGTACTTATTGTATCTGGACTCCAGTTTAATTTACTCTCAGTGCATCGTTTGGACTCTAAAGGTTTCAAAGTCATTTTTGAAAATGGAACAGCCTCTGCGATGAAGAAAAATAAAATTATTTTCATTGCTAACAGAGTTAATAAGATGTATTTATTAAAACTTGAATTAAACGATGCCTGTACTAATGTTTCCAGCGGTAGCAATACTGAAATTTAGCATAAATGACTTAGGCACACTGGGATGCATAGCTTAAAACAATTGCCAAATATAGTCGAGGAACTTGATATTGATGGAAGGCTTTTTGATTCACCTCTTCAGTGTAAGTATTGTATTCAAGGAAAGCTTACTTGTTTTCCACATGTTCAGAGACATACACGTGCCAAATGACCACTCGAACTTTTGCATAGCGATTTAATGGTACCAGTTACACCTGTTTCATTTGATGGTAAGCATTATGTCATGATAATAATTGATGATTATACCCACTTTACTGCTGCATACCTTCTAAAACATAAATCAGAAGCATTCAAATATTTTCAAAATTATGAGGCTATGGCTATTGCACATTTTGGAATAAAAACAAGCAGACTTCAATGTGACCAAAGAGGGGAGTATTTCAACCATTTTAAAAGTTTTTGTACCAACAAAGGAATTCAGATAGAATATGCAATTAGGTACATACCCACTCAGAATGGGAATACTGAATGAATGAATAGAATCATCTTTGAAAAGGTGCACTACATGATTTTTAATTCTAATGTTGAAAAAGTTTTCTGGGCAGAGGCTGTCATGACAGTGGTATATATAATAAATAGATGTTGTACTGTTGCATTTGTTAAGAAAACCCCTGCTGAGATGTTGTTTGGTGTGAAGCCGAATGCAAAAAACATGACAGTTTTTGGCTGTGTAGCTTGTGTTTATATTCCCAATAAAATTCTGCAAGGAAAACTCAACAAAACAGCTAAAAAATGTCTAATGATGGGATACTGTTCAAATGGGTATTGTTTATGGGATCTATCTGATCAAAAAATTATATCTGCACATGATGTGCATTTTTGTGAGGATGAATTTCTGACCATTAGCAAGAGTAAAGAAAAAGATTCAACTCATTACATCTCTTCAGATATGATTGTGACCGAGACCGCAGAAGATTTGAATTTCACTAACAAAGATCAAGATTTAGGCGGAGCTCTTCAAAATGTTTGATCTACTATGCAACCAATTGTGTCTGACAGTGAGACAGAAAAAACTTGTTTAAGTCGCACTGATCAAGAACACAGAAAGCCTAAGTATCTTGAGATTTATGTTACCATAGCATGCATTGCTGAAACCTTCATTGATAAAATTCCTCAAAACTATGAAAATTTAAAAGGAAGAAGTGATAAAAAGGAATTGATGGAAGCAATTGGTCAAGAAATGGATTCACTGAACAAAGTTGAAACTTGGACTCCTGTTGAGCTGCCTTTTGGTCACAAACCAATTGCGTATTGCTGGGTGTTTAAAATCAAAAGGGACGAAAATGGCAAACTGAAAGATATAAAGTTAGATTGGTTATTAAAAGGTGTTCACAAATTAAAAATTTTGATTACACCGAAACTTATGCTCCAGTGGCCCATTATGGGTCTGTCAGAACTCTGCTAGCTATCATTAATCATGATGATCTTCAGGCTGCACAAATGGATGTGAGCAATGCCTTTCTTCAAGGGGAGTCAAAAGAAGAAGTGTACATGACAGTCCCTCCGAGATTCAAAAATGAAAACCCAAAATTATTGCCATAAATTGTTTTGTTTAATGCTAAAATTAAACAAAACACTTTATGGCTTAAAACAGGCACCAAGAGCATGGAATGCTCGATTTGATGAATTTCTCAAAAAATTGGGTTTTCTTTCATGTGAAAGTGAAAGATGCATGTATTACTACTTTGAACAGGGAAGAAAGCTTTTTATCTATTGCTCTATGTTGATGATGTTATTATAGCTACAAATGACTGTAACTTGCTTACAAAAAATGAGGAATGCCCTCCAAGTTGAATTCAATATGAAGTATCTTGGACAGCTGCACAATTTATTGGGTATCAGGATAGAAAGAAGATCTGATGAAATGCTTTTATCACAGAGAGCATACCTGAAAAGAATACTGGAACGTTTTAACATGCAAAACTGCAAGCCTTTGAAGACGCCTATGGAAGTTAATCCACCTGATAAAGAATATCCATAACATTGCATTATAGGAGAAAAATCCTATTGAGAATTAGTTGGCTGCCTAATGCATCTGATGCTAGCAAATCAGCCAGATCTTGCCTTTGCAGTTGCATACCACAGTTGCTTTCAAAGCAATGCTACAGAAGAACATTGGATTTCAATCAAGAGAATTTTAAGGAATCTTTAGAATACTGAAGATTATGAGTTATTTTATTGTAAGTACTGTGATATTCCAATTATAATCTATGCTGATTCTGACTGGGGTAATTGTAGAATCTCGGACAGACTTTTTTTTTTTTCAGATGGAATCCGAAACTACGTCACACCACTTGCAGGTGTCAAGTATATAACACAATAAACAATAGAATCACTTTGTTCACAGAATTTAAAATAATAATCGTCTAGAAATCAACTTTAAGAATCTAAAAATTTAATTAATTAAATAATTTGTTATCATTATAATATGTTAATTATCATTTACTTAAATATTTTTATATGGTTATAATTTTATTAATTTTAATAATGATATTGTCGGAATTGGATTGATTGTAATAAAAAAAAGAGGGAAGATTAACAACTGAACTAACAAATTACATGATGCGACGACGTGTTGTTTTGCAGAACCTTATTTTTGTCAGAAAGTTCTCTTATAACAAATATTTGTAAACTTGAAGAGCATAATTTTAGTTCTTTGTCAGAAACTTCTTTAACTGAATTAATTGTACGGATTAAATGTAATAACTTCATTTTTATACTGTAAAGCTAACGAAATTAACCGGGAAAACTTTATTATTTTTGAATGACTTTTTGATTGGGAGAGGGAAATGAAATATTAGACTTATCAGATAGACTCATAAAATATACCTGAGAGAGAAAACAAACAAAGGGATCCAATGACTGAGGTCATGGGTCCTGATTAAAGTAAACTAGAATAATTTTATTTTGACAGTTTTCTACACCAATAAGATGCAAGAAATAGAATTTCCCTTGTCAAATGAAGAGTTTAGTTTTGTTTTGAACCTTCTCTTCAATTTGACATGATTGGAAAATAGAAAGAGGGGATTTTTAACAGTTTATATAGAGTTTTGAATC
The DNA here is from genome assembly GCA_000484575.1 of Olivierus martensii. Lineage (NCBI taxonomy): Eukaryota > Metazoa > Arthropoda > Arachnida > Scorpiones > Buthidae > Olivierus > Olivierus martensii. Next base: position 5,339 of record AYEL01084932.1, read on the forward strand.
AGTTGAGTTGATTCCGGCTCTGGTTCTAGCTGGCTAGCTGTGGCTCAGCTCATCCCTTCTTCACTTCTCTTCAACTATGTTTGAGTGGATGTCATCATCTTTGTGTTCATCAATGTTTTGTTTTCACTTCAAGAAACTAAGAAAATTATGAAAAAAGGAGAAAAAAAGATTCTCTCTCATGGTATGTTTATGGGTTCTGTCTGTCTCTCGCCCAGTTAAGGTTAGGATTCGGTTTTAACTTTGCATCAATACTTTCATTAGTTTTATTCTATTCTATTTTTCTTTGATTCATGTTATATTATTTTTATTGTTATTATTTGTACTATTAGTATTATTATTATTTTATATTAAATATATTACTTAGTTATAAATAGTTTAGTTGTCAATTGTTTGCCGCATGTCTCGCTTCACTTCTGGACCCCTGACACGTCGCTTACCCACGCCACGCTCAGAGTTTTTCGGCCAAAATTTTGTCTATAAGACCCCCTGGACCCCCACATAATCATCCAAGAAAAAAATCAACTTCTGGATTTATTATTCAAGAGTATGGTGCTACAGTGAAGTGGGCTTCCAGAAAACAGCCTATTACAGCCCTCTCGTCAACTAAAGCAGAATTTATAGCCCTGGCAAGTGCCTCTGCTAAAGTAATGTGGCTCAGATCTCTTCTCATGGAAATATAAATATATCCTGTCACTCCAACAATTTATAAAGATAATAAGTCATGTATCCAAAATCTGACAAAATGGGAACAGAAGAAACTGAAACATGTTGATATTAAATATAATTTTGTTTGTGATCTAGTGATATACAAAATTATCAATGTAACTTACTTACCAACAGCTCAGCAAATTGCAGATGTATTAACTAAAAGTGTAATTCATAGCAAATTTAACTGAATTTTGTAATGGTCTTGGGATCCGTAAAATTGAGGCAGAGTGTTAAATATAACCTATATTTAATTTTCCAATATTATGTTTATAAAATCTTACGAGAGCAATACCTAGCTCTCCTACATAATCCCTTGACCAGTAGGTCCACATGCTTTTTCGTGTTGGTCTGTACCAAGGAAGTTCATCTGTACTGGATCTGTTTTTTCATCTATTTTTACTGCATGCAATACTTTATATCAGTAAGTACTATCAGGTTGCCACATGGCAGGATGACTAGTACATGCAAGGACTCATTAATGGCTCTTTCAAGTACACTTTCCTGGGTCTACTTTGATTGAGGGATTATCTTTTTTACAGGAGCAATCAGACTTCAATGGATGTGTTTATCATGCCATGAAGCATGATTGGGATCTTATTAATAGGGTGATCAATTACTCAAATATTAGATGGGTTCTAAATAATTTTAAGCCCCATCTGCTGGGCCAGATGGTATTTTGTCAGAATTATTCAACAGGGCATTGACTTTCTAGCCTTGCCTCTGTGCCATGCCTTCAGGGCCTGTTTAGCTTTTGGCTGTATTTTATAGTCATGGAGGCAGGTAAAGGTTTCTTTCATACCTAAGCCTTGGTATAGTTCTTATATCAAGGCTAAGATAGAACTTAGCCTTGATATAAGAACTATACCAGCCTGACATTATTCTTATTAAAGTTGATGGAAAGATTGGTGGATAGATTTGTTATGAATGGACTTTAAAAAGTCTCCTCTACACCACAATCAATTTGGCAAATCATCTGAAAATGCTCTCCACAAGATTGTGTCATTCACTGAGAAAGTATTGGATATAAGAAAATTGCCTCAGGAGCATTCCTTGCTATCCAAGAGGTATTTGACTCAACTTCATTTGAGCAAATAAGTCTTACAGCAGCACATGGAATCTGTTCAATAATTATTTGTTGGATTGGTTCCATGCTGAAGTATAGAATTATTTATAGTACACTCTAAGAGGTAGAAATTAAGATATTCACAGACAGGAGTTGTCTACAGGGGGAGTACTTTTTCCCCTTCTTTGGTGCTATATGGTTAACAATGTTTTAATTATACTTAATAAGGTTCTTCACAGGGCCGTGCAGTGCTATGAGGCAGAGAGGCGGCCGCCTCAGGCGGCACTGTAAGAGGGCGACATAAGTAGTGAAATCAAAATACAATTTGAATCATTCTATAATTAAAAATCTTTACGCAACGCTTTTCTATATTGATCTATATTGATAGTTCTGCTTTTAGCTTACAATTTTTGACAATATTTGATTTTAATGTTAGTTTGTCTCAAGAAGTGGCAAGTGGCTTTATTGTGTTTAAACCAGTAAATCAAAATAAAATCTGAACTAGCTAATAGGACCTTAAAATAAAATTAAAGATGCAGGAGTGCTTTCAGGCTGGCAATGCCCGCTCTAGCATTTATGATGCCCCGGACAAAAAGACAAATTGCCGCCCCTTAAACATGCGCTTTTTAAATATATAAATAAGCCGGAGTGGGGCAAGGGCATAGTTGGGGAAGAGCATTATCTGGCTTTTTTAAACGAAATTTTGCTATTTGATATTGTAGTAATCTACTACAAGTTAATATAACCTATCGATATAAATAACGCACGATGAACAATGCGATTCCAGTATTTATATCGACTTTACAAAAGCGTTGCATCCGAACAGTACACACAACTTTTGACAATATCTTAAAAGTGCAATAATTCTTAAGATAACTTCACATTAGGAGCTTTTTTTGGTAAGTATGAAGAATATTGGTTAAAGTTTATAATAAATAAACAATATTTTTTAACATTTCAAAATTTATTCAGAAAAATTCTGGTAAGCTCTTGCTCCATAAATATTGTTACCTGGGGCAAGTGCAGATCAGTACCTTGGGGTAATCACATATTAGGCTGCTCTAGCCTCAATTTTATTTTTTTGTGTTCTACATTTTAATTTGTTTATTATAACATGGTTGGCAGCATGTCAGAAAAACCAACAGGAGCGATTATTCGAAAGAAACGAATGAAATGTGAACGTTGTCGAGATGATTGATAAATGCAAAGACATCAATTAAAATTTTTATATAAACCATCTTTTATTTGATAAAAACATTTTGGCATATTAAATAACAAAATGTGTGCTTTATTATTTTGAAAAAAAATAAAAAGTGACAAAGTAAATAACATGAGATGAGATATAGTGAAATGAATCAAAAATATAAAGTGATATAAGTACATAAGAATTGTTTAATAACAATTTGTGTACTTATATCATATAAGTACACAAGTTATTATTAAACAACTTGTGTACTTATATCACTTTATATTTTTGATTCATTTCACTATACCTCATCTCACATTATTTACTTTCCTTGTTTCTTTAACAAAGGATAACTCTAAAACAAAACAACCTATATTAATGCAATAAAAAGCATTTTATAGTAAATTATTCATAATTCTTCTCTTGCCAATTAGCGTGCGTAAATAAATTTCAAAGCTTTTTTAACTCGCACCTACTCTCTTATCCCGTTTTGGGTTAAGTGCGGAGTAGCTGATATTTTGTACAATCTTGTAGCAAATTTAAAATTTTCAAAGATGAATTAAAGGGTAATAGCTGAGCCATGTGATTGTTAACGACCCTGTTAAATATTTATATGATAGGTTAAAATACTTGCGTCTAGAGTCCAACTTTGCAAAAACCACTCTGCATTTAAACCCCACTCTGCCTTAACTTTTATTTTAAATAAAAATCAAATGGTTATCGTCACCGACGTATTAGCAAGAATAATGCAATTGTGTAATGAAATCGCCCTTTTATAATTAGAGGCAATAAACAAGTCGATGCGTGATATTCCTTCCCATTTCTGTTTCAAACAAGTTCTTACATGCATGCTATTCTATTCATTGCGAGATTTCGATATCTAGCCTTTTTTGTTATTTACTTAAACATGCCACTCTTTATGGTTGTTTTCTTGAGAATTAAGGATGGCAAATATTTTTTAGTTTTTAGGCAGAAACAATAATTACGAAATGCAAATTGCATGGTAATTTTAGCCAAAGAAAAAATCAGCAAATATAAATTTTGATTAATTAAGTATTTCACTTATAATATTTTGTCACTTTCCCAACCAAAATTCCACCCCAGACAAATGTCCGGATTAAATTTGCTGCCCCAGACAAATGTCCGGATTGCTGGCCCCTAGAGTGGGCCATGAGGCTGGACTGCCCCACTTCAGCTACACAGAGAAAGTGAGTGTTAACTTAGAACCTAGCAGAGAATGGGACATCTATAAAAATAAGTGTAAATTGTAATTTAAACACCGAATATCAGGGGAACGATAAAAACAAACAGGTTGTGCATGTGGTATAAAATGTGAGGCAAAAAGTGACCAGAAATAAGGCGATAACAGATACAAAATTTACGTTTTCACACATAAATACTTTAGTTACGTTGATTAAACAGGTACTCTCAAGCACTGGGTACAGAGTCTTTATCTCGATAATACAGAAAGAAGAAAAAACATTTAAGGGGCGGCATTTCGAAGATTTGCCTCATACTGAGAAAATCTACCGCACGGCCCTGGTTCTTCACTTCTTGCTATGCTAATGAAATAGCTATCATTTTGGTGAGAAAGTTTCCTAAGACTGTATCTGACATGCTTCAGACAGTCTCAATACACTTTCTAAATGGTGTGATAAGATCAAATTAACTGTTAATCCAGCAAAGACTAATTGTAATATGAAGAAGATAGTTGATGGGACTTATCAACCATCACTTTTTGACAAAGTGTTATGGTTTTCTATTGAAGTTCAAATACCTTGGTGTTATGTTAGACAAGGGATTGACTTGGAAATCACATATTGACTTTATTGTTATGAAGGCCTATAGAAAATAGAAAAGGCCTTATGGATAAAACCCTATAAGCTTGTAGAAGTATTTTGGATATAACATGAAGATTTAAATCAGGGTTGCTATATTGGATATATGCCATGGTTGAGAGACCCATTATTATCAATGCTGCCATTATTTGGTATCAAAGAGTTTTGTTAAAGACTTGCAGGACTGAACTTGAAAAGATTCAAAAGTTGGCCTCTCTGAACATTACTAATATGGAACTATGAGTATTTCTCCTACTGCTGTTCTTGAAATCCTTTTGGGCATTTCCCCTTTACATTTGTGTGTTAAGATTAATGCTCAGGAGAGTTATTTTAGGCTCCATTGTGGTGAGAGAAGAATTTCTTAGATTCACAAATTGGAGCATTCATCTTTTGAATGGGACAAGTAACACAGTCACATTCTTGCGATGGTTAAGGATTACTTGGTGCTCATATTTAGCTTCTTCAAACCTATCATTGTTATTTTTCCCAGCTTTGAAGAGTGAGGAGGTGAATTTGGACATATTATCAAAGAAAGGAAAAGATAATATACAGACAATTCCAAAACCACTAGGTGTAGGGGTAGGAGTTTACTGTAAGGGATTGAGAATGTCATATTCTTATTCCCATGGACAGTTTGTCATTGTCTTTCAGGTAGAAATTTATGCTATTTCTGCATCTGTTAAAATCAATCTTGATAAGGGATATGCTAATAAAGATATTTATAAAATTAATAAAGGAGCTAAAGTACTAAGCAGAAAAATTCTTTTATTACACAAAAGAAACGTTTTCAACCACTATCAACTGGTCTACTTCAGCTAAGTAGATAGTGGTCGAAACGTTTCTTTTGTGTAATAAAAGAATTTTTCTGCTTAGTGCTTTAGCTCCTTTATTATTTTTATAAGTGTCAGAATATCTACAACCTTAATAAGATATTTATAACTTATCAGTGATATGTTTTTATATGTCGCAGTCGAAAATAAACGTTGAGACACACTAATGAACAACATGTAACAAGTTTTAATTTTCTATCTTAGAGGTGATACAAGACAACATTTGTCCCGGGAGACTAGGACGACATGAGTACTGACTCAGACAGATGAAAGACGAGAGAGAGTGAAAGTACTGAATGCAATGACACCAGGACACGATCTCCCACAGAGACCGGCAGTTGAGTGCCCTAAAGGCACTCAACTGTTGACACACCTTTGCATCATCTTCATAACTTCCTATCGTGGCCATCTGGATGCACTTGACTTTATTGGACATCACCCAATTTCAAAGGCAATAATACTTTCCTTTTAACTGTTGACACATCCTTTGCATCATTTTTATAACTTCTTACAGTGACCCGTTAGAGGCACTTAATTTTATCAGACATAACAATCAGATAGTCAAGTTATGCAGTAAAGACTCTTATTTTAGAGCTTTCATTAGAGAAAACTAAACAAATGCTTGCTTTATATAAAAATTAAACAAGATCTCACAGGGCATTGTCATCTTAGGAGACATGTTCAGTTAATTGGGATTGTTGATAGTCCCAATTGTAGATGATGTCAAGGAAGAGATGAAACTCCTCTTCATATTTTATGTGAATGTATGGCCCTTTCACAGTTAAGTTATGATGTAGAGTTGCATTTTCTTGCAAGAGAAGATCTTTCTGTAGTTCCATCGAAGAAGATACTATCTTTCATAAATAAGATGGGACTTATGGGATTATCTTGTCAGAGGTGCACAAAAGATCACTGGATGGTCACAGTACTAGAACAATTTAAAACCCACTTTCCTATAATCATCATCATCATCATGACAGTAAATAACAACTTATTTATTTACATAAAATCACACTTACAAAAATCTATAAAATCACTACAATAATAAAGATTATGCAAAATGATATTTTTTCTTTTTTAAACTCACTTGGAAATTTAGAAAAAATCATATATATATGTTTTCTTATTATCAACCCTATGTTTTATTTAATTTTTGGTATTTTTCTTCAAAGTTCTAAAGTGAAAAATTATAATTTTGATAATTTAGAATTGGTTCCTGCTTTCAGTCTTTCAAAATAATTCTGAACGCTATCAGATTTTCTTAATATTGACTTATTTGTCTAAATGCAGATAAAACAGATTTCTATAAATATAATAAAATACTAAATAGTCATAAACATCCTTTATCTTAATAAAACCACTTTAATAACATTCAGAAATTACTGCATTTATCCTAAATTATTGAAAATAATGTAACATTCAATAAATGCCAAATAAAGAATTTTTAGTAACTAACTGTGTAAAGTGCTTGAATGTTATATTATTTTCAATAGAACCACTTTAATTCTTTATTACATACACATTATGATAAAAAAAGAAGATATGACTTACTTTGATAGATTGAACAAATGTCCAAAGTAAGATTCGTATCGTATAACCTTGTCTTAAAAGCTTTATTAATCTTGCAGCTCTGAATAACCTTAAAAATCCAACACTAAACTGTTTTGACACACTTCCAGTCTAAAGAAAATACAAAAGCAAAATTATTTCACCCTAATTATAATTCATATTTGAATTAAGAGCTATAAAATTAGTCATTAAAATTTCTCAAACAATAAACAAAAAGGATCATTTTAAAATGCTTGTGATTAATATTTTTTGAATTAAAAGCTAAAATTCAATAAATGCAGCTAAAGTTTTTCAGAAGAAATTACAAATTTATGCTATAATAAACTATATTAAACCAAATAAAAGAAATGAATTGCTTATTATATAATAATAAGTTACAAGATTACAATACTTTTGAATGTGTGATATATTCAGGATTATGACAAAGTGTGAAGCGATTCACATTTCAAACTGGCAGAATGAAATACAACAGACTCCCAATTATTTGACCCTTTATAATTCCAATTCCATGTACTTATCTTACAAGGGGAGGTTCAGACATTCGGGTCACCGATTCTTTTGAAATTTTGCTTACTTGTAGTAATCCCCTAGGACAATATAATGTGTGAGCAAGAAAGTGCACTATTCAAGCATTGTCGAGAAAATCGCACGAGAAGTTTCGTATTGAGTTCATATACTCTAAAATTTAATTATTTTTCGA
>AYEL01084933.1:0-57054 GCA_000484575.1 Olivierus martensii
AATAATAATAAAATAAATAAATAAAAATAAAAAAAATTGTCAATGCTAAAAATTGAACCAGCGATCAGGAATTATAAAAGCAAATCTTCAACCACTACGCTACTGAGACATCCGAAAGTTAATTAAATTTTAGAATATATGAACTCAATATGAAACTTCTCGTGCGATTTTCTCGACAATGCTTGGGTAGTGCACTTTATTGCTTACACATTATATTGTCCTAGAGAACTACTAAAAGTATGTGCAATTTCAAAAAAATCGGTGATCCGAATGTCTGAACCTCCCCTTGTTAGTGGAGGGCAACAAAGATAGGGATCTCAGTTTTGAGTTCCTTCCCTAACTAAAGAAGTTTTGGTTGTATCTAAACCAAGATGTGAGGTATAGTGCTGATAGTTGAGTTGTATTGGGGTAGTGAAAGATGCAACATCATGAATGATTCTTTCAAGGAAAAGGCGAGACTTCATCATATTTAGCCTTCCACTAAATATGACGAGGTCTCACTTGTTGCCAATTTAAACTTTTTTAAAAAGTAAAAAGTTTAAAGTTTAAATAAAACTTTAAACTTTTCACTAATCAGATAGTGACTGTTTTTCTTCCTCCAGTTTTTTAGACCTGTATAGTTCTTAAAAACAAATATCTGGATGATAATTCTTTGAGTGATCCATCGTTTTGGGCTAAAAGGGAAAATAGTGGTATCAGATGCTTTCAGCTACTGGGACACATTATTAGCTTCCTTCAGACCCTCTGCTGGCATTTCTCATGCCAGTAAGAAGACTAGCTCAGTAGGTTATATTCTTGGGAATAGCAGACCTACAAATAGAACTCTGTGCTTTCAATCAGAATTATATTCTTCTGATGTGGATCTGGAACTCTTTAAGGTACTCTTGGATAGTAATACTTAGCCTGCATGACTGATATATTCAGTGACTATTTCTGTAAAAAAACAAAATACGATTGGGTTCGTTGGTAATGATTAGGATTCTTAGGTTGATGCAAATTAATCTCCACCACTCTAAAACTGCTTCTGCCCTTTTGGATTGGTGGTTCATGATGTTATGACCTTGCTCTTATTTAAGATTCTTGGCATTATAAGGACCAAATACAAAAGCTTAATTATTTACTTTTACCTCTTATTTACAAAACCTTAATTACTTTTACCTCTGAAAGTGGCCTTTGGCCATATATATTTTCTAAATGTTTTACCCATGTGGATTTTTGTACTAGAGATCTAATAACTTTACGGATGAAGCATGAGGGAAATTATGGTAGCAGAAAACTTATTGTTTCCTCTGCATATTTTTCTTGTGAAAAGGATAAACTTCCTCAAACAACAATTTTTATGTATTTGATAGTGTTCTGTCAATGGAACCAGTTTGTTTGAAAGATAGTAATAGTGATTATGTTCAGGATTCCTGTCTCAAGAAATCTTGAGATTTACAAGAAAAGTTTGAATCCCAATTCTCGGAAAGTTTTTGTTCTTTTTATTTCAGGATTCCCAATTCTCAAAAAATTCTTATAAAACTTGGAAATAAAAAAAAAATTCTGTGAATTCATAACCTAAAAAATTCATAGCAATAGATTTATTATTTTGGACATGTGAAGTCTTCAAGTCAATAAATCACGTGGTTTATCCAAATCACTTCTATCTACTTTATATTTTAAAAAGAAAATTATCTGAAACTAATCACAAAATAATACTTAAAACAGGCATATAAAACCTAAAATAATATATAGAATAATAAATTTTACAAAAATCATTTATTTTATTGGAATTTTAAATACAGTATTTCTATTGTTGTAGATGCTGCCATATTGTGATGTAGATAGATTTATGATGGCATTTACATAAGCAAAGCCAAAATAAATATCTGGTTTCTAATGCATTCAATGGTTTGTCAAAATAATAATGACATCTATGATATATACAGGGGAGTGTATCAGAGGATATGAATAGATAGCTAGCACTCAATCATTCCCAGTAGTATATGTCTGATGATCCCCATGATATATTTGTTTACATTTTTTGGATTTGACCTTGCAAGGTCAACTCTAAAATTGATTTCCGGGTTGACTTTTCAAGGTCAACTCGAAAATTGATTTCTGGGTTGACTTTGCAAAGTCAACTCTAAAACTGATTGACTCAAAAGTTTGTTTACGATTTGATGCGAAAGTCTGTTTACACATTTACGAGTGGACCGACTGCAATTTAGATTTGATCTTGAGGAGGTAAAAGTTGTTTACAATTTTTGTCTGCGAAAGTATGTTTATATATTGAGAGCGGTAAATAGTTGATCAGAAAGTAGATCTTGACAAGAAATCATTGATAATAGATGGCGCCGCAGTTTTGATATTTAGAATTAATAGTATTAAAAAAGAAATGAATTGACATAATGACTTAATCCACTATGCCAATTCGTTTCTTTCTAAATGATGTATAATTAATAAATTTATTGTTATTTTTATGATTAGCATTTAATTATGATTTTACAAATCAACAACAATTATTAATTTTTAAAATCACAATTTTATTTTGTTTTGAAGTATATTATTATAATTATTTAATTACATAATTTTATAATCAATATTGTTTTTATACAAATATATTTTATTTATTGCAATTATATTCGAAAAATAATTTTGGAATATTTTGGATTGTATTTTTCCGAATCAATAAAACATTCTTCGAAATATTTATAACTTTTATCAGACTCTTGAATAATGATATGACTATCATGATTGTACGACTCTCTTCGTGTTAAAATCCAACGATATGACTTATTGTCGGGATAATTGTCATCATTTTTTGTCATCGAATACAAAATTTTGATGTTAGAATTGAAATTTTGAAGTTTGACACTTTCAGCAGCAACTTCTATACTGGGATACTTGCTTGAAGATCTTGCATACAGAAGTATTATTTCAGAGTTTAACGGGAAAAAAGCGTTCCATTCGAAAGTTGGCAAAACGTGTTTCTTGTTTTTGAACATCTTGAAGACTGAATCGATAAGTAAAAGACACGCGAATAAGAAATACTTAATATAAAGTTGAAAGCAAATAATTTAGTATTTAATATTTTTTTTCCAGTATTAAATTTACGAATCAATTTTATAAAAATATATGATGTCATGATTACCGCTATAATGGAAAATATGAGAGATTTAGTCATTAAAATTGATAATAATCACAGTAAAAGCAAAAAAAAAGTTTTATTAATCATACAAAAGTAAGTTTTATAAATTTAATTATTACATATTCATATATAAATTCATTACATATTAATTGATTAATTGATTTATACATTTGATTATACAATTTTTGATTAAAAGTGATTACATTTGTTTTATTGATTAAATGAATTAATTGTAGTAATAATATATTTAAAAATTAATAATTGTAGTAAATATCATATTTAAAAATAAAATTAGAACAAATCGATTATTAAATGGAAACAGTTTTCATTGTTAATCATTAAGTGAATAATGACCAAAAGGTTATAAATCATTTCCACCATCTAAAATATATTGTTTATCGTAGAATGGACAAATTGAAACCTTTTGTCTCACTGTTTTTATTATATGATTTTTTGAAATTATTTGCATTTGTTCGTGACAATAAAGTTCATTATTTTCTAAGGCGTTAGAATAAAGTTCGTGAGTGAATTCGCATTTGACTACGTGATTACTTATACCTTTTGCAGTTTGTTTATGAACCGTATTTTCATTAATCTGAATGGAATACATTTTCGGCTTAAGTGCTACAAATTCAGAAATAGGTTGCGATTGTGTTTTGTCCTTGAATAAACCTAACTTTTGTTTATTCTTTTCGGAATATAAAGGGTGTGATTTCGGATAATTACTAATGTCAAAAATATATTTTCTAATTGTTTTAATTCATTAATTAAATTTTCGCATGTAAGTTCAAAAACAAGGGAGTCAGTATTGGTATATAACAATTTTATATTTTCGCCGTATCGCGTTTTAAAAATATCGTAATAAGTTTCATAAATATGTCTTTTACTACCTTCTAAAACAACAATGCCTACATATATTGGAATATTGAGATATAATTCTATTGGGTTTAATTGAAAAACAGCGAAATTGTCGTTAATTATTTGGAAATTAGTTATACATGGATCGGAAAGATATTTTTTACATTGTTCTTGCGTGAGAGCAGTTTTTATTCGTTTTTTTGTTTCGAGGAGATTGAAGTGTTTTTCCGTAAAAGGCGTTATTCATTAATTTAAAAAAATTTTTGTCAAACGTGTTTGTTGCTTCTTTGCGTTTATTATTATTAAAATCGATATAACTTTTAAGCCAGCATGATTGATGAAAAGCTAAAACTTTGTGAATTTTACTTACTTTTAAACCATGTTTCATATAAAATTGCAAATTTCTATAGTGAACTATATAATTCTTTTTATCGTAGAGGTTAGGAACAAGTTTTTTTATCAGAGTGTATTTCAATCCTAAACTGTCTAATATTTGTTTTGGTAATCTGATAATTGATCGTATTCAATTATTTTATTCTCAATGGCTAATGGAAAATCTTTATGCAAATCGTGTATTTCTATCGGATAAACGATATCCACTTCAAAGAAATAACTCATTTCCGAGTCACTTTTTAAATTTATAATGTCTAATTGTTCAATTTCGGATTGAGATAGCCATCTAAACTTTCCATCGGGCAATTAATCGCTAAGAACGTACCCGTATAAATTATTGCAGTCAATAGATAAAATATAAGTTGTAGGATTATTCGGATTATAAGTAGACAAATATGAGTTATTAGCTCTTGCTAATCTTTTTGTTGATAAAAGAGTAAGTCTACCGCGAATAGCAGATTTGATGATAAAATACATGTCTATATCAGTCAATAGTTCCAATTCAATGTTAGTGTATTTAAGACTCGCTAAAAATGTTAAATTAGTGGCAGTATAACAGTGAAGACATTCTATTTGATAATTTGTCATCGTAATTTTTCTAAACGATTGAAATACGTCACTTAATAATAATACATCGCTTATTTGATAAATTTTTAAATAATCACGAAATGTTTGACATTCAAATGTTTGCCATACTAATTTAGCGTAATTATATTCCTCGATCGTTGCGTGAGTCTTTGTTAGATCATTAAAGAAACAATCAATAGGAGGAAGCAATGTTTCATCTAAAATCAAAATATCAAAATACGAATACGGAAAAATGCCTTTTCGAATTAAAAAGTGTGCTTTCTCACTGAAATATTTATTAAAAATGGGAAATGTATAATTTTATTTTTTTAAATTTTCAACTAGATCGCTTAAACTACTATTTAAAAATTGAAAACTATCTAAAAATCTATAATTGTCGATCGAGAAAGAAAGATATTTTTCTGAATTTATCGGAATGATTTGAACTTTATCCGCATACTTTGATTTTAAATTTTTTAATATTAAATGTGAATCGTAACCAGATAGATTATGAATGACAACTGGAATGAAATGTCTCGGATAATATCCTAGATTACAGTGAGAATGAAGAACATCTCGAAACTTGTCAGTATAATGGTCATGATCTCGTACTTTAATTTGTTTCGGTTGAAAATCATTTTTACAAAGATCACATGTTTTTTCTAACAAATAATTTCCAGGAATAGTATTTTTATCCATTGGCACATTTATTTTAATTTTTGCTAGTAACATTTCTCTAAGAGTTTGCAGTTCAACAAAAAACGAATCGATTGCCTTTTCACCACAATAAAATTTAGAATATATTAATTTATTGTTATCTTCAATAACAGGAAGAAAGTAACTAACAGATGTGTGTATCTGTTTCACTTCGGTAAAACTAGTGCTCGTATTCGGCGAACACGAATACACTTTGTTTGTAATAGATTCATAGTCAACATATATACAAATTTTGTGTGGTATTTGCTTATGATAATCTTTATACTTTAATATACAGTCATCGGGGGTAGGCATTGTTAACTTCTGGAAATTATTATTTAGACATTTTTCCATATGTGAAAGTAAAGTAGACTGACGTTGAAAACCGATTAAGAATTTTTGCAAAAATTATGAATTCCTTTTTTTTCATGCAACAGCCTGTTTAAATTTTGTATAAGATAATAATGATTATCATATAATAACAAATCGATTTCTTTCCCTTTTGATTTGCTTTGTCGATCGAAAAAGAAAGATATTTTTCCAAATTTATCGGAATGATTTGAACTTGATCAGCATACTTTGATTTTAAATTTTTCAATATTAAATGTGAATCGTAACCAGATAGATTATGAATGACAACTGGAATGAAATGTCTCGGATAATATTCTAGATTACAGTGAGAATGAAGAACATTTCGAAACTTGCCTGTATAATGGTCATGATCTCGTACTTTAATTTGTCCCGATTGAAAATCATTTTTACAAAGATCGCACGTTTTTTCTAACAAATAATTTCCAGGAATAGTATTTTTATCCATTGGCACATTTATTTTAATTTTTGCTAGTAACATTTCGCTAAGAGTTTGCAGTTCAACAAAAAACGAATCGATTGCATTTTCACCACAATAAAATTTAGAATACAGTATATTAATTTATCGTTTTCTTCAGTAACAGCAAGAAAGTAACTAACAGGTGTGTGTATCTGTTTCACTTTGGTAAAACTAGTGCTCGGATTCAGCGAACAGGAATACATTGTGAGTTATTTGCTTATGATAATCTTTAATATACAGTAGTCGAGTGTAGGGATTGTTAACTTCCGGAAAATTATTATTTAGACATTTTTCCATATGTGAAAGTAAAGTAGACCGACGTTGCAAACCGATTAAGCAATTTTTGCAAAAATTATGAATTCCCTTTTTCTCATGCAACAGCCTGTTTAAATTTTGTATAAGATAATAATGATCATCATATAATAACAAATCGATTTCTTTCCCCCTTGATTTGCTTACATAATTAGGATATATAACCATTTTATAACCATAAATATTAATTTTTAAATAATTTTGTCTTTCAAATATTGGTATTTCAGTAATAGCTACTGGATAAGTCAAATTATTTGTATTTATAGTTATAACAAATATTTTAAATATTTAAACATTTTTAATATTTGATTTCGGTTTAAATAACGATGCGATTACACAATAAATAAAACATCGATTATCACCACAATTTATTGATAATATAGCGTTTTTTCTTTGCAAAGGAAGTGGTATTTTTGTATTTTGACAACCACCGATTTGCGGATAAAATGTCCCTATGTTAACATCTAAATATGATATTTCGTAAATTTTCCATCCGCTACCACATCGAGTAAAAAATTCAACGTCGACATTAATTTTTTAAAAGCATTATAGATTTTTCCGTGTGCATTATCGAATACTGATAAAATTCTATTGATACCAGAAGAAAAATAAAACGAATTATATATATATATTGATTCAATTCGTCGATTTAAAAAAACTATTTTTAAACATATTAAAAATTTCACTCTTCGACTTACATTAGAATTAATTAAAAGATCATAGACATCATTCAATATATTCCGAAATAGAATTTGAAGATCAATCTGTTCACCGATAAATAATCTATAGCTTTCTAGATAACCATTAAATGCCGACTCAAGTAATATAAAGTTAGCATAATCTATAACTTTCTAGATAACCATTAAATGATGACTACAATAATATAAAGTTCGCCATTAACTAAATTAATTTATCAAAAATTTTTTACCAGTAATCTTCATATAATGATGTCCAACAGTTAATGGAATCATCCTATACTTGGAGAGTTCAAATGATTTGCCTGAACTGATGAATCACATTGCTTTGAACTATTGGAAGCCGAACACCTTCCGCTTAGGTACAAAACTTTATGGAACCGACTGTACTTCAAGTAGAGGTGGATAGTTACTGGTGAATAGTGAGCAGGCATTATCGGATAAAAAAGAAGCGCTACTTGGAGAGTGGCGATTCGAACTAAATGTAATTCTGGTTGCATATGTAGTGGGCTACATCTCGTGACCGCGATAATTCGAATTTTGTTATCAAATTATAAATGGCAATAAATCGAAAATCGCAATAATTGAAACCGCGATAACCGAGGTATTCTTGTATAAAATTCTTTTTATCGTAGAGGTTAGGAAGAAGTTTTTTTTTTTATCGGGGTGTATTTCAATCCTAAACTGTCTAATGTTTGTTTTTGGTAATCCGATAATTGATCGTATTCAATTATTTTATGCTCAATGGCTAATGGAAAATCTTTATGCAAATCGTATATTTCTTTCGGATAAACGATTTCCACTTCAAAGAAATAACCCATTTCCGAGTCACTTTTTAAATTTATAATGTCTAATTGTTCAATTTCGGATCGAGATAGCCATCTAAACTTTTCATCGGGCAAGTAATCGCTAAGAACGTGCCCGTATAAATTATTGAAGTCAATAGATAAAATATAAGTTGTAGGATTATTCGGATTATAAGTAGACAAATATGAGTTATTAGCTCTCGCTAATCTTTTTGTTGATAAAAGAGTAAATCCACTGCGAATAGCAGATTTGATGAAAAGATACATGTCTATATCAGTCAATAGTTCCAATTCAACGTTAGTGTACTTAAGTCCCGCTAAAAACGTTAAATTAGCGGCAGTATAACAGTGAAGACATTCTATTTGATAATTTGTCATCGTAATTTTTCTAAACGATTGAAATACGTCACTTAATAATAATACATCGCTTATTTGATAAATTTTTAAATAATCACGAAACGTTTGACATTCAAATGTTTACCATACTAATTTAGCGAAATTATATTCCTCGATTGTCACGTGAGTATTTGTTAGATCATTACAGAAACAATCGATAGGAGGAAGCGATGTTTCATCTAAAATCGAAATATTATCAAAATACGAATACGGAAAAATGCCTTTTCGAATTAAAAACTGCTTTTTCACTGAAATATTTATTAAAAATGGGAAATGTATAATTTAATTTTTTTAAATTTTCAACTAAATCGCTTAAACTACTATTTAAAAATTGAAAACTATCTAAAAATTTATAATTGTCGATCGAGAAAGAAAGAAATTTTTCTGAATTTATTGGAATGATTTGAACTTTATCGGCATACTTTGATTTTAAATTTTTTAATATTAAATGTGAATCGTAACCATTTAGATTATGAATGACAACTGGAACGAAATGTCTCGGATAATATCCTAGATTACAGTGAGAATTAAGAACATTTCAAAACTTGCCAGTATAATGGTCATGATCTCGTACCTTAATTTGTCCCAGTTGAAAATCATTTTTACAAAGATCACATGTTTTTCTAACAAATAATTTCCAGGAATAGTGTTTTATCCATTGGCACATTTATTTTAATTTTTGCTAGTAACATTTCTCTAAGAGTTTGCAGTTCAACAAAAAACGAATCGATTGCATTTTCACCACAATAAAATTTAGTATATATTAATTTATCGTTATCTTCAATAACAGCAAGAAAGTAACTAATAGGTGTGTGTATCTGTTTCACTTCGGAAAAACTAGTGCTCGGATTCAGCGAACACGAATACACTTTGTAATAGATTCAAAGTCAACATATATACAAATTTTGTGTGGTATTTGCTTATGATAATCTTTATACTTTAACATACAGTCATCGGGTGTAGGCATTGTTAATTTCTGGAAATTATTATTTAGACATTTTTCCATATGTGAAAGTAAAATAGACCGACGTTGAAAACCGATTAAGCAATTTTTGCAAAAATTATGAATTCCCTTTTTTTCATGCAACAGCCTGTTTAAATTTCATATAAGATGATAATGATTATCATATAATAACAAATCGATTTCTTTCCCTCTTGATTTGCTTACATAAATAGGATATATAACCTTTTTATAATCGTAAATATTAATTTTTAAAGAATTTTGTCTTTCAAATATTGGTATTTCAGTAATAGCTACTGGATAAGTCAAATTATTTGTATTTAAATATTTAAAATATTTGTTATAATTATAAACATTTCTAATATTTGATTTTGGTTTAAATAACGATGCGATTATACAATAAATAAAACATCGATTATCACGACAATTTATTGATAATATAGCGTTTTTTCTTTGCAAAGGAAGTGGTATTTTTGTATTTTGACAACCCCCGATTTGCAGATAAAATGTCCCTATGTTAACATCTAAATATGATATTTCGTAAATTTTCCATCCGCTACCACATCGAATAAAAAATTCTGTCAAGATTAATTTTTAAAAAAGCATTATAGATTTTTTCGTGTACATTATCGAATGCTGATAAAATTCTATTGATACCGGATGAAAAAAAAAAAGGAATTATAAATATATTGATTCAATTCGTCGATTTTAAAAAATACTATTTTTAAACATATTAAAAATTTCACTCTTCGACTTACATTAGAATTAATTAAAAGATCATAGACGTCATTCAATATATTCCGAAACAGAATTTGAAGATCAATCTGTTCATCAATAAATTATCTATAACTTTCTAGATAACCATTAAATGCTGACTCCAATAATATAAAGTTAGCCATTAACTAAATTAATTTATCAAAAATTTTTTACCAGTAATCTTCCATTCGTATTTCATGTTTGAACAAGCCGCCGACAAGTGAGTAACTCGTCGCAAAAAATCGCGCAGACGCGGCGCATTCGTATTGCATGTTTGAACAAGTCGTCGACAAGTGAATAACTCGTCACAAAAAATTGTTTCGGTTTAGTATGTAACCATTTTATTATAATTAATTTTATAACAATATATTGATGGGAGAAAGTCGATAAAATAAATTCAATTTTAGAAATGCTTTGGCGGGCTACATAAACATGTTTAACGGGCCATATGTTGCTCATCCCTGTTCTAAACTGTTACCAATTAATAACAGAATGTTCTTTTATTCTTCAATATTTATTTTTCACATGATCTACCATCAGATCAACTGCAGTTTTCAAATGTTCAAGTTCAGATAGCTAATATTTATTTTTTCACATGATCTACCATCAGATCAATGGCAGTTTTCAAATAATCTAGTTCACTTAACAGTAGATTAAATCGATTTTTTATACGATTGTCTTGAGTTTTGGTGAAACCAAGATAGTACGATTTATGGAAAAGTTTTAGTTCAAAGGAGTAACCATTGCCAAATAATATTGAAAACGGCTTATAATTTTGTTTCGGTTTGTCTGTACCCAAGATAACATCAAATTGACGTGTTTCTTCTTCTAATTTAGGTGTTTTAGAAGAATTGGTATAATCTAAAAAGTAAAATAAAGTCTGATTTTTATTTATTAATAAAAATTCAATCCAAAATAAGAAAAATCTTACCTTCGATATTTTTTATACGATTGTCTTGACTTTTAGTGAATCCAACATAGTACGATTTATGGAAAAGTTTTAGTTCAATGGAGTAACCGTTGCCAAGTAATATTGAAAACGGCTTATAATTTTGTTTCGGTTCGTCTGTACCCAAGATAACATCAAATTGACGTGTTTCTTCTTGTAATTTAGGATTTTTAGAATTGATATAATCTAAAAAGTAAAATAGTCTGATTTTTATTTATTAATAAAAATTCAATCCAAAATAAGAAAAATCTTACCTTCGATGGTTGCCATAACGATCAAATTAACTTCGTTGATCAAATTAAAATGCTCTTTTAATGTTTGCAGTAACACATGTTCAAATTTATACTATGATTTTTTTTAATCATTAGTAATGAATATTGTTGATCTTTCGCTTTAATTGAATGATGCAATTACTGTTTATTATTTAATTCACAATGGTTTTATTCATTACTCATGATCAATGCGCTATTTGTTTTCAGAAAAAAATTCAGGTGATTAAGTATTTTTTATATAGAAAATTCGAGAAAGATCCTCAAGTTACTCATTTAATATATTTTCTACTGTTACTCCAATTATATTTTATATTAAATCCGTCAAAGAAACATTTGTTTTTAGTTCAATGAACTTTAGGTCATTATCCAGTTTAAATAATTTTTTATATTAGAAAGCTTATCATTGTTTGAAGTAAGTACAATTTGATCTTTCAGTTCAAAGAAATATTATATTTATCATTGATTTTTATTTAATTCGGTCTTTAGTGCATTGATACTAATAGTGTATTAATAGTGCATTATCAATAGTTGAATAAGCTTATTCACTATTGATCAATGCACTGTTTGTTTTCAGAAAAAGATTCAATTAAAATGGTCAAACGACTGTGTATTTTAATTCAATGTAAAGTCTTTCATAGCAAATTTAATATAAATACTTCAACCGAATGTTGTCTATTAATAATTGTAAAATAATGATTTTCATTTCTACAAAACAGAGAGTGATGTGAGATTCTGGAGAACTCGCTCGATTTAGAAGAAAATTATAATAGAATTTTATAATAATTCAAGTATAAATATTCATGATCAATGCGCTATTTATTTTCAGAAAAAATTCAGATGATTAAGTATTTTTATATAGAAAAATCGAGAAAGATCAAGTTATTCATTTAATTTATTTTATACTGTTACTTCAATTATATTTTATATTAAAGCCGTCAAAGAAACATTTGTTTTTAGTTCAATGAACTTTAGGTCATTATACAGTTTAAATAATTTTTTATATTAAAAAGCTTATCATTGTTTGAAGTAAGTACAATTTGATCTTTCAGTTCAAAGAAATAATATATTTATCATTGATTATTATTTAATTCGGTCTTTAGTGCTTTGATACTAATAGTGTATTAATAGCGCATTATCAATAGTTGAATAAGCTTAATCACTATTGATCAGTGCAGTGTTTGTTTTCAGAAAAAGATTCAATTAAAAAAGTCAAACAAACAACCGTGTATTTTCAATGTAAAGTCAATCATATTTATTCATAGCATATATGTTATAAATACAATCTTCATCCGTGTGTTGTCGGATGAATTGTAAAGTAATGATTTTCATTTCTACAAAACGGAGATTGATGTGAGATTCCGGAGAACTCGCTCGATTTAGAAGAAAATTATAATAGAATTTTATAATAATTCAGGTATAAAAATTTTAATGTAAAAATTTAATTTAAATGTAAAAAATTATAGAATTTGATAAATTTTTATCAGTTATTAATCTTATATTATACGTTAAATTTAGTAGATTGCAATATTAATGAAAGATGTCCACTACATATGTGGAAATTCTTTTTTGGAAGCCAGATTATGCAGTTGGAATTAATGGGCTCCTTAATAATTTTCCTATATATTTTTAGCATGTAAAAAAGTTCTTAAAAGACCCTAGAAATGAAGTAAATAATTTTTATAATTCCGAAACACCCTTCTATCTAATTTTAATAGTGGTGATTTTATTTTTTATTACTATTTTTCAGGTTATAGATTAGAATGTCCACTACATATGTGGAATTTCCTTTTTGGAAGCCAGATTATGCAGTTGTATTAGCAGGCTCCTTAATGATGTTGCTATATATTTTAAGCATGTAAAAAAGTTCTTAAAAGACCCTAGAAATGACGAATTTGTTATTAAATTATCTTTTTGGTGTCTCACTACTACTAGAAAGTTTAAATCACGATTTTAATGTGAACTTAGCAAAGAAATTGAACAAATTAATTCTCACTATTACTAGAAAGTTTAAATCACGATTTTAATGTGAACTTAGCAAAGAAATTGAACAAATTAATTGGAGCTGAATTATTTGTTAATGCTGGATATTATCGGGAAAAATATGTTAAACCTGCTGTCTATAATTTTTTATATTTAGATCCACGTCTTATTGAAGAATTGCAATTAGCAAAGAAATTGAACAAATTTATTGGAGCTGAATTATTTGTTAATGCTGGATATTATCGGAGAAAATATGCTAAACCTGTTGTCTATAATTTTTTATATTTAGATCCCCATCTTATTGAAGAACATTTAAACAAACTGTTTTCCGAAGTTAAGAAATTAAGTATTACAGCTAAAAATTGGTATGAAGTTACATCCACATTTTTAGTTACGTTTTTATGTAATATTGGTGAATATACCGGTAGCAGGACATTGGAGAGCGCTGAAACTGTATTGAGTGAGCATTGTTGTTCAAGAAATAATAAACTCAGAATTTAGCAAATGCATTAAATTAACTTTTTGGTGACTCAATACTACTAGAAAGTTTAAATCACGAATTTAATGTGCAATTAGCAAAGAAATTGAACAAATTTATTGGAGCTGAATTATTTGTTAATGCTGGATATTATCGGAGAAAATATGCTAAACCTGTTGTCTATAATTTTTTATATTTAGATCCCCATCTTATTGAAGAACATTTAAACAAACTGTTTTCCGAAGTTAAGAAATTAAGTATTACAGCTAAAAATTGGTATGAAGTTACATCCACATTTTTAGTTACGTTTTTGTATATACATCCGTTCGCTAATGGTAACGGACGTACTGCTAGACTTTTAATATCTGCACTACTAATTAAATACTCGATTATACCAGTATTTTTATCTGTTTCAGAATTTAACCCTGTTCGTTCTAATGAGATATATTTAAGAAGTATAAGCGAAGCTCAGTCATAATAATTATTTACTTCTAAATTCTTTAGTGATTGAAAGTGTAGATTATACTTTACATAAATTTATTCAAAGCTTGGTTATTGAAGAATAATGTCTTCTTTTATATATGTTAAACCTGCTGTCTATAATTTTTTATATTTAGATCCACGTCTTATTGAAGAACATTTAAACAAACTGTTTTCAGAAGTTAAGGAATTAAGTATTACAGCAAAAAATTGGTATGAAGTTACATCCACATTTTTAGTTAAGATTTTGTATATACATCCGTTCGCTAATGGTAACGGATGTACTGTTAGACTTTTAATATCTGCACTTCTAATTAAATACTCGATTATACCTGTATCTCTATTTGTTTCAGAATTTAACCCTGTTCGTTCTAATGACATATATTTAAGATGTATAAGCGAAGCTCAAAAACATAATAATTATTTACTTCTAAATTCTTTAGTGATTGAAAGTGTACATTATACTTTACATAAATTTATTCATAGCTTGGATATTGAATAGCAATGTCTGTATTATATTCAGTAATCTCAAGAGTTCAAGTATAGTTCATTTATGATGTCTTTTAATAAATTCCAAAAAAATTTAATACTGTATTTTTAAAAAAGATCCAAAATCTCAATGTATATAAAATTTAACAGTATAAGAAGTAACTTATAAGGACTTGAATGTAGATCAGAAACAAGTATTTATGATATTAAAGAACAATTTCAATAAAATAGTTACTTGATTCTAATTATTAATCCTAAAATTCTTTTACACTGCTGTCAAAACCCTTTGGGCACAAGTAGTTATAGTGATAACTCGTTTCTCATAAAATAAAAAACTTATTTCTATTCATATGTAATATTAAAAAATAAGTTCAACACTGAAATTAAATAAAGATGTTTAAAACAGAGAGTGATAATTTAACCGTAGATTTTAATAATTTATATTGATCTCGAAATTAATAAACATATTTTTAGAAAAAAAATCATTAGTTCATTTTATACTGCTGTCAAAACCCTTTGGGCACAAATAGTTAGTGATAATTCGTTTCTCATAAAATAAAAAACTGATTTCTATTCATACGTAATATTAAAAAATGAGTTCGACACTGAAATTAAGTAACGATGTTTAAAACAGAGAGTGATAATTTAATGTAGATTTTAATAATATATATTGATCTCGTAATTAATAAACATATTTTTAGAAAAAAAAAATCGTTAGTTCACACACTGATTTTGTAATTAACAATATAAAAATGTATTAAATATATTTTGTTAACTTCTACTATATATTTAACTATATTTTTCAATCAAAAATATTTTAAAATGACAGATTTTACTAATTAACCAGTGTTAGTAAATTATCCTTTTAAGTGAAAAAGGAATACCGCTTTAGCTTACCGGTATCTTCAAACACTGATTTTGTAATTAACAATACAGTTTAATTTAAAATACGAATTAAACAGATCTTGTTAACTTCTGTTATATATTTAATCATATCTTTTAATCAAAAATATTTTTAAATGACAGATTATACTAATAAAAGGATAATTTAATGACATTGGTTAAAGTGAAAAAGGAATACCGATTTAGCTTGCCGGTATTTTCAAAACTATTTTGTTGGTTAAAATGGTATAAATACTGGTAGTGTTTCCAATCGACTTAGTGTGGTAAGACTTTACGATTATTCTTAAGCGTAGTCTAACAGTAATTTCTCTTAAAAACGGTTTGTTATTTAAATATTTTATCTAATTTTCACTGGAAATCATTTTTTAATAAAGCAGAAAAAAAATGAGTACCGGTAACAATTTTACAATAGCTGTGTGGCATGACGCCGAATGGAGTGATTTATAGTCCGTATAACCAGAATCGAAATGGAGCTTAAGGGTAAAGTTTTATTATTATTATTATTATTATTATTTGATAGTAATATTATTTATTATAAAATAAAATAATAATGATTAACAATACAGTTTAACTTAAAATACGAATTAAACATATCTTGTTAACTTCTGTTATATATTTAACCATATCTTTGAATCAAAAATATTTTTAAATGACAGATTATACTAATTAACAAATGTCATTAAATTATCCTTTTAAGTTAAAAAGGAATACCGATTTAGCTTGCCGGTATTTTCAAAGCTTCTATTTTGTTGGTTAAAATGATATAACTGCTAGTGTTCCCAAGCGACTTAGTGCCTTAATAAAAAGAAGAAGAAAAGGTAAGACTTTACGATTATTCTTAAGCGTTAGTCTAACATTAATACTGCTAGTGTTCCCAAGCGACTTAGTGTCTTAATAAAAAGAAGAAGAAAAGGTAAGACTTTACGATTATTCTTAAGCGTTAGTCTAACAATCAATTTTATTTCTGTTCTGTGCCAAATTACAGTGGGAAACTTCCTCATTCGGCTTTGTTTAAAGATGAGAAAATTTCCAGCTTTCTGGTTCCAGTAAGTTAATAATCATTACTACAATTTTGGTCATTCATTATTTGGTTTATCATAACTGGTCAAACTGAAAGACCAATCAAACATCATTAATTAGAAATGAAAACATTAATTATAATATTTTTTTTTCAGTTATTATTTTAAAATGAAGACTCATTTTCCTGATTTTTTGTTAAAAAATTTTTTTTAATTGAATAAAAATGTTTTAAAAAGTATTGTGTGTTAATAAATAGACAATATATGACACTTAAAAATATTATTTATTAAGCAAACTACGATTACATTGATTACAAAAAATTAAAACATTCGATGGAAGATCGGCAAAATATAATTTTTTATGAACAAAATCAATAACATACATTTCATTAAAATTTTTAGATCTGGCATTTAATGGCCATAAACTCTGATTACGGTTTATTTGATACAGAAAGTATAAACAAAAATATCCACAAGCAGTTGAATACGATCCTTGGTAAACGTGTTTATTATAATAAAGTCTCTTACTGTTCTGTCGAAGAAACTTAATTATAGACAGAATCTTCGGTTTAAATCCGTAACTATCGAAATAATAAGCAGTATTATTATCGAAGAATGTGCTGACCCAATGATTTCCTGGTTTATTGCTTTCCTGGGTATTAATTATCCATGATTTATATTTTCCTTTTTTGACGCGTAACATATCCGAAGGAAACACTCCACCAAAACCATTTGTTATTTCTTTGTCCGATAGCGCTAAACGATATAGTGATATAGTATCCATCAGAAGCTTAGTCACTTTACTGATCATTTAATTAGTATATATTAATCGATGGTAGAGTTCATTCTAAGCTGTAGGAGTTTTTTTATGCTGCAAGAAAAATAGATTGAGTTGCGTCAATCTCAACATTTAATCGATTTTCGTTCATATATAAAAGATTGACTGTTTCCGGCAATTGATATTTAAATTTTAAAATAATAGATAAATTTGAAATAGTATTTATACTTGTATGGTTTTCGGAAGCGGCTTTATCGGGTGTAAGATCGAAAACAAACAATGAGTAATCTCCACTATATTATTCATATTATTCGGATATTTTCCGTATGAGTAACCTCCTGTTTCATCAAATAATGTGGCAAAACTTCTAGCGTACATTTCTGATTCAAAATCAGGTGATAATCTCCACTATATTATTCATATTATTCGGATATTTATTTTCCGTATGAGTAACCTCCTGTTTCATCAAATAATGTGGAAAACTTCTAGCGTACATTTCTGATTCAAAATCAGGTGTGTATGGATTAGGAGGAATTAATACAGAATCTTTCATAATCGAAATGTAAGTTAAATTGTAATGATAGAAATTAAATGGATTGAATTTTATATTTCCATTAAATGCATTATTAGCCACTAACGCTATTGTTACTCGTTTTGGCATCTGGCCAATAATTGCATTAGATATGGTCGTACTTAAAAGTCCAATACTCAAAGTAAAAATCTTTACGTCTACTCCACAATAAGGCAATTTGATCACAGATTTTTCCAGTTCCTTTTCAATTCCGATAATCGCGCTAGGTGTAATCTGGACTTTATTAATTTGTAATTCCGCTTTTTTTATAAAAATCTGGTATTTGTCTTGGTTGGCTAATAAAGCGAAACTGTCCTTACTTCTTTCCAACTTAATTCGAATATCAATGTTATTAGGTATGAGTTTTGACTGATTAACCAGATCGATATGAAGTCGGCCAAAAAATATCCATTGTTTCTTTCATTCTGTTATATCTAGCTACAAGTCCTTTATTTTCCTTTTTGTCGGGATCCGTTTCGTTAAATTTTCCAGCCATATCCTTGTAGAACAACGCGTTTGTTAAAAACGACTCATGACCTTCTTTGGAAACAAATAGTAATGTTTCCAACATAGCTCTATAAAGATAATTCACTTGACTGCTAATTAGCTTGTCATTCATCCACATTGACACTTGACTGAAAGCCGAATTTAAAAAATAATTAACAGGAGTCACTTTGTCTGTAGCTTCCAATTTATTTCCATCCTTTTTCTTAATGCTGACTTGCAGATGTAACGTAACGAAGATAAATCCATATAATGTTCGCCTGATCTCGAAATAAAAAATTCTAATGATGTTTTTTGATCTGTTAAACTTGCGATAGGATGAATGATGGTTGGAATTGTGTTTTCAATCACTAATTGCATCGGAATAGTAGTGAACATTTCTAATTCCGATTTGGAACAGAGACAAGAAAGTGGATCCATTTCTACGAGAAAATATCGTCACAGAATGTTCTTTTATTCTTCAATATTTATTTTTCACATGATCTACCATCAGATCAACTGCAGTTTTCAAATGTTCAAGTTCAGATAGCGGTAGATTAAATCGATTTTTTATACGATTGTCTTGACTTTTAGTGAATCCAACATAGTACGATTTATGGAAAAGTTTTAGTTCAATGGAGTAACCGTTGCCAAGTAATATTGAAAACGGCTTATAATTTTGTTTCGGTTCGTCTGTACCCAAGATAACATCAAATTGACGTGTTTCTTCTTGTAATTTAGGATTTTTAGAATTGATATAATCTAAAAAGTAAAATAGTCTGATTTTTATTTATTAATAAAAATTCAATCCAAAATAAGAAAAATCTTACCTTCGATGGTTGCCATAATGATCAAATTAACTTCGTTGATCAAATTAAAATGCTCTTTTAATGTTTGCAGTAACACATGTTCAAATTTATACTATGATTTTTTTTAATCATTAGTAATGAATATTGTTGATCTTTCGCTTTAATTGAATGATGCAATTACTGTTTATTATTTAATTCACAATGGTTTTATTCAATATTCATGATCAATGCGCTATTTATTTTCAGAAAAAATTCAGATGATTAAGTATTTTTATATAGAAAAATCGAGAAAGATCAAGTTATTCATTTAATTTATTTTATACTGTTACTTCAATTATATTTTATATTAAAGCCGTCAAAGAAACATTTGTTTTTAGTTCAATGAACTTTAGGTCATTATACAGTTTAAATAATTTTTTATATTAAAAAGCTTATCATTGTTTGAAGTAAGTACAATTTGATCTTTCAGTTCAAAGAAATAATATATTTATCATTGATTATTATTTAATTCGGTCTTTAGTGCTTTGATACTAATAGTGTATTAATAGCGCATTATCAATAGTTGAATAAGCTTAATCACTATTGATCAGTGCAGTGTTTGTTTTCAGAAAAAGATTCAATTAAAAAAGTCAAACAAACAACCGTGTATTTTCAATGTAAAGTCAATCATATTTATTCATAGCATATATGTTATAAATACAATCTTCATCCGTGTGTTGTCGGATGAATTGTAAAGTAATGATTTTCATTTCTACAAAACGGAGATTGATGTGAGATTCCGGAGAACTCGCTCGATTTAGAAGAAAATTATAATAGAATTTTATAATAATTCAGGTATAAAAATTTTAATGTAAAAATTTAATTTAAATGTAAAAAATTATAGAATTTGATAAATTTTTATCAGTTATTAATCTTATATTATACGTTAAATTTAGTAGATTGCAATATTAATGAAAGATATAAAAGATTTAAATAATATATATTTACAATTCTGATTTTAAAAAATTATCTGAATAAAAAAGTATTACTACGGAAAGTTTAAATAATTTTTATAATTCCGAAACACACTCTTCTCTTCAATTTTAATAGTGGTGATTTTATTTTTTAATTACTATTTTTCAGGTTATAAATTAGAATGTCCACTACATATGTGGAAATTCCTTTTTGGAAGCCAGATTATGCAGTTGGCATTAGCAGGCTCCTTAATGATATTGCTATAAATTTTAAGCATGTAAAAAGTTCTTAAAAGACCCTAGAAATGAAGAATTTGTTAAAGGATTTTTCAAATATCATTAACTTATGTATTTAACTGAGTGTAATATTGGTGAAAATACCGGTACCAGGATATTGGAGAGCACTGAAACTGTATTGAGTGAGCATTATTGTTCAAGAAAGAATAAGAAAACTCAGAATTTAGCAAATGCATTAAATTATCTTTTTGATGACTCACTACTACTAGAAAGTTTAAATCACGAATTTAATGTGGAATTAGCAAAGAAATTGAACAAATTAATTGGGCCTGAATTATTTGTTAATGCTGGATATTATCGGAAAAAATATGCTAAACCTGCTGGCTATAATTTTTTATATTTAAATCCCCATCTTATTGAAGAACATTTAAACAAACTGTTTACAGAAGTTAAGGAATTAAGTATTATGGCTAAAAATTGGTATGAAGTTACATCCACATTTTTAGTTAAGTTTTTGTATATACATCCGTTCGTTAATAGTAACGGACATACTGCTAGACTTTTAATATCTGCGCTTCTAATTAAATACTCGATTATACTAGTATGTTTATTTGTTTCAGAATTTAACCCTGTTTGTTCTAATGAGATATATTTAAGATGTATAAGCGAAGTTGCTAGACTTTTAATATCTGCACTTATAAATACTCGATTATACCTGTATCTTTATTTGTTTCGGCATTTAACCCCAGTTCGTTCTAATGAGATACAGTATATTTAAGATGTATAAGCGAGGTTCAATAATTATTTACTTCTAAATTCTTTAGTGATTGAAAGTGTACATTATACTTTACATAAATTTATTCAAAGCTTGGTTATTGAAGAATAATGTCTATTTTTATATTCAATAATCTCAAGAGTTCAAGTACATTTAGGATTCCTTTTAATAAATTGTAAAAATTTATTACTACTTTAAAAAAGTCTAAAATCTCAATGTATCTAAAATTTAACAAATATTTAAATAAAAAAATTTCTTAAAAATTAATGTGTGTTAATAAATAGACAATATATGACAGTTAAAAATATTATTTATTAAGCAAACTGACTTTAAAAAAGTCTAAAGTCTCAATGTATCTAAAATTTAACGAATTATAACAAGTAACTTGAATATAGAACAGAAACATCTATTTCTGACATTAAAAGTTTAAATATTTTTAAAATTAATTATATTGATTACAAAAAATTAAAACATTCGATAGAAGATCGGCAAAATATAATTTTTTATGAACAAAATCAATAACCTACATTTGTTAAAATTTTTAGATCTGGCATTTAATGGCCATAAACTCTGATTACAATTTATTTGATAAAGAAAGTATAAACAAAAATAACCACAAGCAGTCAAATACGGTCCTTGATAAACGTGTTTATTATTATAAAGTCTCTTACTGTTCTGTCGAATAAATTTAATTATAGATGGAATCTTCGGTTTAAATCCGTAACTATCAAAAAAATAAGCATTTTCATTATTATCGAAGTAAACACTTTGCCAATGATTGCCCGGTTTATTGCTTTCCTGGGTATTAATTATCCAAGATTTATATTTTCCTCTTTTGACAGGTAACATATCCGAAGGAAACACTCCACCAAAACAATTTGCTATTTCTTTGTTCGATAGCGCTAAACGATATAGTGATATAGTATCCATTAGAAGCTTAGTCTATTTACTGATCGTTTATTAGTATATATTAATCGACGGTAAAGTTCATTCTAAGTGGTAGGGAAAGCAGTTTTTTATGCTTCAAGAAAAATAGGTCGGGTTGCATCAATCTCAACATTTAATCGATTTTCGGTCATACATAAAAGATTGACTGTTTCGGGTAATTGATATTTAAATTTTAAAATAATAGATAAATTTTTAAAGATAATTTTTAAAATAATAGATAAATTAATAGTATTTATACTTGGTTTTCGGAAGCAGTTTTATCGGGTATAAGATCAAAAACAAACAATGTATAACCTCCTCCATATTCTCCATATTTAATGTTTGGATATTTTCCATATGAGTAACCTCCTGTTTCATCGAATAATGTGGCAAAACTTCTAGCATACATTTCTGATTCGAAATCAGATGTGTATGGATTAGGAGGAACTAATACAGAATCTTTCATAATCGAAATGTAACTTAAATTGTAATGATGGAAATTAAACGGATTTAATTTTATATTTCCATTAAATGCATTATTAGCCACTAACGCTATTGTTACTCATTTCGGCATCTGTCCAATAATTGCATTAGATACAGTCGTACTTAAAAGTCCACTACTCAAAGTAAAAACCTCTATGTCTATTGCACAATAAGGCATTTTGATTACATATTTTTCCAGTTCCTTTTCAATTCCAATAATCGCACTAGGTGCAATCTGGACTTTATTAATTTGTAATTCTGCTTTTTTTATAAAAATCTGGTATTTGTCTTCGTTGTCTAATAAAGTGAAACTGTCCTTACTTCTTTCCAACTTGATTCGAATATCGATGTTATTAGGTATGAGTTTAGACTGATTAACCAGATCGATATGAAGTTGGTCAAAAATATCCATTGTTTCTTTCATTCTGTTATATCTAGCTACAAGTCCATTATTTTCCTTTTCGTTGGGATCCGTTTCGTTAAATTTTCCAGCTGTATCTTTGTAGAACAATGTGTTTGTTAAATACAACTCATGACCTTCTTTGGAAACAAATAGTAATGTTTCCAACATAGCTCTATAAGGATAATTCACTTGACTGGTAATTAGCTTGTCATTCATCCACATCGACACTTGACTGAAAGCTGAATTTAAAAAATAATTAACAGGAGTCACTTTGTCTGTAGCTTCCAATTTATTTCCGTCCTTTTTCTTAATGCTGACTTGCAGATGTAAACGTAACGAAGATAAATCCATAAAATGTTCGCCCGATCCCGAAATAAAAAATTCTAATGGTGTTTTTTGATCTGTTAAACTTGCGATAGGATGAATAATGGTGGGAATCATGTTTTCAATCACTAATTGTGTGGGAACAGTAGTGAACATTTCTAATTCCGATTTGGAACAGGGACAAGAAAGAGGATCCATTTCTATGAGAAAATATCGTCATTCTTCTTTCTCTTTTTAAACTTCTTTTGTTTTGTTTTCGCTCATTGCTTTCTTTTTATACCACTGGAACCGGTTTGAATTTTTTGAATGACATCATCTTTAATTTCAGAACCAGTTTCTTTAAGTCGTGAAAGTGCCGATTCTTTAAATGATTTCCCTTTAGCCAGATCAGATCCGAGTTTAGCAGCCAACTCTAAAGCTTTACCACTTAAATATTTTCCTGCTTTTGTTAATATGGGAATAGGACCACGAAGGAAATCAAATATCCCATTGCCCCTCTGAATAAATGGACCTTTAAAGTAAATTCCATTTCCTGTTTAATAGTCAATGATGACAAAAACGACCTTGACAATCTTCCGGCGATAACAGCATGACTACAAATAAGAAAATTCTACTAACTAGTTAACTTTTATAATAATCGTTTAAAGCAGAGAACGAGAAGTGTTTTCCCAGTAGTGAAAATAATAGGATTGCCAGTAGCCTATCGTAATTCTATAGAAATTGTGTCAATATAATTTTTCCTCACTGGAAATAATAACAGGTTGTCGTAACTCTTAACTATTTGGTCATCCTTTTCTCCTAATACCGGTATAATTCTAAAAACTGGAGCAACCACATCGCCCACATGATGCAATTGCACAACATCCGAATAGACAAATATTTCAGTTATTCCAGCGTTTAATTCTAATGCATATTTTCCAATAAAATCGCCATTGGGATATTCCAATTTTTCAAACCCTAGAATATCTTTTAATTGATTACTAAATCTAAGTTTAATGTTTTGAGGAACAGTCAATAATAACTTTTTATCAGGTAATTGTCTTAGTTTGATTACTTGAAACTGTTTAAGAAACTCTTTCGTATTATATAAACCAATCGGTAATTCATATTTGTTTTCGACATTTACTACTATTTCTTCTTCTTTAAATTTGTTTTTCTCCACTAAAGTAAAAATCTCGCCACTGATGTCTTGAAGTGATCGAGTAAACTTAAACACATCTTTGCCTTTTATTATGTATTCATCCGCCTCGTTTAAATTTAACATTGAAAAAAGAACTGGAGACATTTGTCGAGTCAATTTTAATTTGGCATTTTCACTTACTCTCACAGTCAGTTGACTGGTATTTTTATCCAAATTGAATTGAACTACATCACCTTTTCCTAAAAGTTTTAAATTATTATTTATATCAGAAAAAATATCTGATGATGGTTGGCCTCTCATAGGAAGTAACGGAATCAATGTAGATCCGTCGCCAATTTTCACTTTTATTCTTTTTTCTCTTGAGTAATAATAGTATAGTTGTTATTTTCTTTTGTAATATTATACCACAATCTCGGTATAACTGATTCGACCAGAGCTACTTGCCAGTTTCCGGTTAACTGAATCGGTGGGTTTATTTTCATGATAAACGACGATTGAGTATTCTCCGGGAAAAAATTAGTGTTAGCTGCACTAATTAAGGTAACGTAGAATTCATTCGCATTCATTGTTTTACTTTTTGTAATTCTTCTTCGTAAAACCTGCCTGTAATGATTTGATTTTTACGATCCTTTATTATATAAGTTGGAGGGTTGGCGTCGAAATGTTCTTTGATAAAAAATATTTTGTTACTCCATCCAGGAAGATATCCACAGGCGAATGTCTTACGTCTCTTTGATATGCGAACATTGTCGTTAATTTTATATTTAAATTTAACTCTATTCACCTTTTGATTATAAAGTCTTTCAAAAATTTGTTTGTGATGTTTCGGTTTGACATTCGCCGGTTCCATTCCAATTGATCGGTGAATGGAATTATTATAAGCGGATACTATCGACGATAACTTATCAATATACTTTTTCGATCGTCGGTAAGTAAACAAGTAAACAATCGATAAATTTTATTGCGCAAAGTTTTATTAAATCGTTCGACAACGGCCGCTTTTGTTTCAGAATGAGTATAATAATGATTTATGCCATGCTTGAAAAAAAATTTTTAATTACAGTATTCGTAAACTCTCGTCCTTTATCAGTTTGAATTTTTCTTGTAACAGGATGATTAAAAATCTTTTGAAATGTAGTTTTTACCATTTGAGGTCTTTTGTTTTTTAATGGAATAACGTATGCAAATTTCGAAAATACATCTATTGTAGTTAACAAATATTTCACTCTGTTATTAAATTTAGAAAATCTACTCAGATCCATTAGATCAGATTGAAATAATTCTCCTTGGAAAAGAGCAATAGTTTTTTGACAAGAATAATTCACTCTTACCGGTTTATGTAAAGTATAAGTGTCTTGTTTCGACAACCAATTTCTAGTTGCAGTCAATGGAATTTTAGCTGCACGTGATAATCTCTCGACTCCTCCAAAAGATGCGGGATGAGATGGATCATGTGATAATCTCTCGACTCCTCCAAACGATGCGGGATGAGATGGATCATAATAAATCGATTTCAATAATCTTTCCATGATTTTTTTCGGTCTCGATGAGTGTTTTTTAGTTGTTTTCCTAATGGGAATTTTCGTAGTAAGTGGTGAAGTCGAGGTGGTCTTATTCGTAAAATAGGAGATTCAGCCAATCCTATGTGCGCAGCTAGTATCTTATTTCCGATCCATTCTTTAGGAACATTAGCTTTTTTAATACCTTCCCAAAACTCCATAAAACCTTCTGGGGCAATAGTTGATTTTCTATTTCTCATTAAATATGACATTAAATCCACAATATGTGTATTTAAAATAGGTAGGTTGTTAATAATTAATTGTCCCTGATCGTCCCATTCATACCGATGAGATTTTAACATTTGAAGTATATGAAGGGCGTATTTTTGATAAAGCTGAGGAACCAATAATAAAATTAAATCATCCAAAGTCTTGCTAGCCACAGCTTTCGGCAGAGAGGGAGGCGAATCGATGTCGGTCTCTGTAAGCTGACTAATGTCAGTCTTTTTTGGAATGACAGTCACAGGCACA
Source organism: Olivierus martensii (assembly GCA_000484575.1). NCBI lineage: Eukaryota > Metazoa > Arthropoda > Arachnida > Scorpiones > Buthidae > Olivierus > Olivierus martensii. The sequence continues at coordinate 26,884 of AYEL01084933.1, forward strand.
GGTTCTTTTGGAACGTGAGTTAAACATTTATATCTTGATAACAATTGACTTAATAATTTTACTTTCGAATCAGTGTCTAAATTACTATCTTCTAATAAATCGTGGATATTTTCATAGACTTTATATTCAGGTTTATATTTTGGAATCATTTGCTTGGGAACTAAAGCCATTTTTTGAGTCATTATTGGCCTATCGCTTTTCAATAAGTCCACCAACAAACGATATCAACGGTTTAAGCAAATTTTGAAGAAATCCGCCAGACTGATTTACGAGAATTTTCTTTTTAGCTTAAGACTAATCTTCTTATCTGCTAGCTTTCTAATAGCACACTTACACTTCTTCATTTTATTAACGTTAACTGGAAGGTTACCTTTTAACGTGTTATCACAAATCACAAATAGCTTTTATTTGATCTGGCGTTGCGTTTTTTAATAATGCTTTTCTCTGAGTCGAACTTACACTTCTCAATGCGTTTAAAAAATGATAATTTCTTCGAATATTTTTCATTTTTGAGGAACATATACCCAATAAATTCCTCGTTCATCAGGAAAACACGAATCACGCAAAGAGTTTCTTGTCAGTTAAAGGATGAAAATCGATCAAAAGATGATCATAAGGTTTCGATGTCGCATCAGCGTATGTAGCTTTGAAGTAAGGTAATCGGTCTATAAATGCTTGTCTTCCATGACCATTTATGACTCTCGTCATGATTATTCTTAAACAAAATTAAATAATGTGTGTTTAAACTTATATCACGCATTATTCTATTTTATAAAAATAAGTTTTGCAATATCAAAATGACACTAATCGATTTATGATGTGACAAAACAGTAAACAGTTCACCAATTTTTTCATTCAGAGAGTGCATTAAATCATCAATAATTACGAGATCCCAATTATCGTAATTGTCGGGTAAACCACATTTAAAAGAAATACTGTTTTCGTCAACAAACCATGGTTGAAAAAGTGAATAACACCACAAAATTCGTTTTAACGGTTTCTCGTAAACATTTCGATGAATCATTTGTCGAACTAAATACGATTTTCCACTCTGAGATGGACCACAAACAATACAAGTTGATGGATGTTTTAACGACATTTCGAACAAATCAATTCGAACTCTTTCTCTAACAACTGAATTCCCATATACTTTAATGGTTGACTATCTTTCATAAATTTTTGAATATCAAACACTATCCTTCCAGCATTTATACATTTATGCAAAAAGATATTTCGATTCAGATGTAAAGAATAATCACAACTCACAACTAGTCCATTTCGAATATCGATTTCTTTAATTGGAATATTGTTTTGAATTGTTGATCGATGATTCATTAAAAAAATTACAAAAAGTATACTACTAATCACTTCCAAACATAATACAGATAAAACAATAATGACTTTCTCTCATTCATGATTATATATTCAAATAACTGAATATCAATGTGTGATATTACAATTGACAGACATAATATAACATTAGCTTTGATTACCGCCCTCTACTGGTAAAAATTGCGTTCAGATGGCTAACCTAAAAATGTGATGTCATTCGCTTGGTCCACTCTTTTCGAGTTGCATTCGCATCAAATCGTAAACAAACTTTTGAGTCAATCAGTTTTAGAGTTGACTTTGCAAAGTCAACCCGGAAATCAATTTTAGAGTTGACCTTGAAAAGTCAACCCGGAAATCAATTTTAGAGTTGACCTTGCAAGGTCAAATCCAAAAAAATGTAAACAAATATATCATGGGGATCATCAGACATATACTACTCTCGTGTCAAACAGTAAAAAATTTTTTTACATGCGGCCCACTAGAGACATTACAGAAATCCGTGTGGCCAGCAGTCAGAAAAGTTTACCCACCACTGCCCTATGCGATGACTTGGGATGGTATCGCAACAACTTGCCACTAAAATCATATCTGAATTATTGATTTGCCCCTAAATGTAGAAGCATACATCCAGACTTGTATCCTCAAGAAGACACTGGAAATCATCTTTGAAAAGGGATGTGGATTTGGCCGGAAAGGTGTGGAAAATGACATTGAAACATACTGAAATAGATACAGATAATCAAACTTAAAGATAAATGAATGCTAAGAGGATATAAATGTACAATTCAAGCTCCAGGAGAAGGAAAAGAAACATTTAACTATTTTATCAAACTCAAAATTTGTTTATTAATGTTAATAATAAACAAAGTTTGAGTTTGATGAAATAGTTGAATGTTTCTTTCCCTGCTCGTGGAGCTTGAATTGTACAATTATAACTAGGATGGAGCAGTATAATAATTTTGTAAATGCTAAGAGGGTGCTTTAAAAGTGAAACAAGAACCCTATAATTAAATTATTAATTAAAATAACAAAAAATGAGAAATTTCATGATATTTATAAAATTTATGAATTATATTTTGGAAATTAAGCAGAAACTGCTTTAAAAGTAGCGTATTCAGTGATGTACCAAAATAGTATTTAGCGATATTTATCAAATTTACCAAATTCATTTGGGAATTATACATAATCACTGGTAAAAGTGAAAAATTCTAGCATATCAAATTATCAACTTCTAGATCTATCAGCAAAGTCCAAAAACACTAATAAAAAATTACGTCTAAAATTAATATAACTATCTGGAAAATTAATCTGCTTGTTAGCCTCAGTGGTCTAGCGGAATGATGTTGGGATGTTAGCCCAAAGGTCCCCGGTTCGATCCCGGGCCGAGGCAGATTTTTTTTCTTCAGATAATTTAGTTAAAAATTCTAGTTTGATTATTAATTAATAGATGGAGCCACTCATTGATTTAATAAAATAATAATTATTCTAATTACGAGATGGGTGTAAGCACCACACATTGATTTAATAAAATAATAAATATTCTAATTACGAGATGGCGCTAAAATTAGTCTAAATTCGTTCAAATCATTAAAATTACTGTTAAAGTTTCAAGGGATATAATTTGGATTCAAATTATTAAAATTCCGTTAAAGAATCAAGGGATTAAAATATGTCTGATTAAATAGGATTATTTGGATTTACCAACTTCATTTGGGAATTATGTAAAATCGCTAGTAAAAGTGAGAAATTTAATGAAATTTATCAAACTTACCAAGATGATTAGTAATTATGCATAATCACCAATTAATCACTTTTACCATAACAGATACATAATTGAAAAATGTTTTTTTTTTTAATAAACTAATCTTCATCTTGTTTATTCAACTTAACAGTTCTAAGCATACATCAATAGTGGAAGTGGCCATCATTGTTCATAATGTAATATTAACTCGACTAAAAGATATTTTTGCCAGATTGATATACAAATAAGCTTAACTACATTGTTAAGATGTTATTTGTTGCAATTAAACTTTTTATTGTATTTTTATTTACTTTTCATTAACAATGTTTTATTGTGAATTAATGAATAAAAGTAGAATTTTGAAATGTTTGTTACTTTTTGTGGAGTTAATATTTAAAACTTTGATTATAATTGGGTTTTTCACCATTTTCATTCTAGGTTTAAATGAAATTTGAATAATTTTCCATGTCCATAATTCTATTGATCACAAATAAAAAACAAAGGGAAAAAATTGAATAAATAAATCAATAAATCTGCAATGTTTCAAATTTCAAAAATAGCAATAATCTAACAGAGAGAATCTGCAAAATTTTAAAAGTGCCTAACCAGGCTTTCTAAATTATTAGAAAAATAAATTCTGAAATAATCTAAATAGAGATAATATATACCATCAAAACATCATAGTTGATGCAACAAATTCATAATGTGTTGGAATGAAATTATAAAAATGCATTAATATATCTAACTATAAATGGAATAAATACCAAATCAAATAAAGTAATAAAAATTACAAATATGCTAACAAGCATTATTGAAATAATAAGAATACACAAATATGATAATTAATATACAAAAACTGCTTTGTTAATACTGCAAAGTAGTGAGTAAGTGCTTCTAGTAGTGAATAAGTTATAAATATGATAATTAACAAAGTTGTTTTTATTAAAATCCAAAAATCAGCAATAAAGTTATCAAACAATAATGCAACTATCAAATAAATCATTAACTAAATTACTAAACCTCCATTCACACTACAAGAAAAAACTTAACTGGTCAATTGACAATTCAACAATATCACTAGCCTAATGCTGTTTTTTGATTCACACTGTCTCAAGCTTTGTTAAAGTCAGATGTCTCCTTATAAGTGAGTAGGTAGGCCTCGATTAGTGCGAATAATTGGTTCCATGAATTTCTCACACTATTTGAAGTATTAACTATATGTAAAATATGGTAATTGGTTCTTGCTTTGTAAGATTCCGGCCATTAGCTAACCTCATGATGAATAACCACAATACTAACTTAACACCAACTGTTTAAGAAATATTTATTTTCATATTTTACATCGTTGTTCATCATCTAAATTAATAACTTACCAGGAATTGCATCTCATACCATCATTAAACCAGCCACCAAATCGAAACCAAAATAGCGAAGCAAAAGCTAAAGTTGAGCGCTGCCTGGCCGCCAATTCTGGGTAGAGAATTAAGTGAATAGTCCAATTTGCGATTAAGCATTGCAACTTTATTGAATCAGTAAATTAGTTCCAAAAAGAATTAATTAAGTTAATGAACCAATGAGAAATTTTTAACAAGTTTTCTATTTGTTTATTAGCAGAATACGACAGCAAAAGATAACAAAAACAAATTTTTTTCACAAGTTTTATTTTAAATAAAGAAATCAGATAATAAACAAAAGAAAATAAATAATATCGGTAGCACAGTGATATAATAGGCAAATAATTTTGTAACGATATCCTTATTTAAAAAAATTTAACAAAGTATGCTTTTATGTCACTCAATCACATCCATTGTTTGCTGTAATGTAATCACTTCTCTTTTTTTCGTTTCCTGTTTTATCATCAAAAGTGTTCTTCATTTTATCCATTTCGATACTTTTTAAAAGAGAAAATTCTGTACTATACTGTATATATACGATAGCAAAGCTAAAAAATAGTACAGTAATGTTAAACAGTTAATGGCAAAAAGCCCATCTTTCTGATGTTTCACCCCTTCAAAGCCAAGTGACTGTTCTTGGACTGCTCTTAATCCGGTTTTACTAACCAAAATTAACGGTGATTTGTTAATTGACATTATAAAAGGAGGTGGAGCTTTGTAAGACCGGTCTATGCTTACAACTCGCATTAATCGAATATTTGCTCACCCTAACTGAAAACAATTAACGGCAAAAAGCTCATTTTTCTGATGTTTCACCCCTTCAAAGCCAAGTGACTGTTCTTGGACTGCTCCTAGTCCGGTTTTACTAACCGTGCACTAATCGAGGCCTACCTGTATTCATAGATTTTTTTACTGAAAAAAATTGCAATCACTGAAATGACATACAACAATTTTTCGACACAAACCAGAGAAGCCATTATTATTTTGAAAAATTATTCTGTTAGCTCCTCGTCAATTGGTTATATTTAGTAAATCTCACAAATCATCTCATTGGTCCTCTTGTTTGCCAGCTAGACAGCCACTGGTGAAATGTACACTTCTCTTATATTTTCAACGATGGCAAAGCCAGATACCCAGCAATACCGGTCGGTGAAACCAGGGCAAAACCCACCTTTATAAAGTTATCATATACGTATTGGCAAAACAAGCTATAGCTATTACTAAGGGATGGTAAGATTTGTTCTTCTAATTCTCTTATTACTATTTCTGTGAGTATCCTTGCCAATGGGGCACCCATTGGCAGAAACTCTTAATAAAAACTCTTCTAATTTGTTGATAGAAACTCTTCTAATTTGTTTGGAGAAACGTCCTTTAAACATGAAAAGTGAGTTATGACAAATTAGATACAGTATGCTAAATCTCTAAATAACTCTGAATTGCATTGGTCCCCTTTAGCATGTCGTAGGAGAGTGTTGTTCAATCACCACAAGAGTTTGTAACTAAAATCTTAAATCACACGTGCCAAGAAAATGAGATAATGGCAGTGCTAGACTTCCAAAATATGTACCCTTCGTTACATCTAGCATCCACTTGCCTACTCTTATACCATTTTCTCCTTTTGACTCTGATCTTGGAACTCACAAACACTGGATCTAGTCAATCCCATCACTGCCACTAATAAATATAATAAGCTGTAACATAGTGTGGATGAAATAAATTGTCACAAGCTTATTATTATTTACAAAACAATAACTTTATTAAAAGATGAAAAAATAAAAATGAAACACTAAAGGTACATTTCAAAGCAGTCTTCTTCACTAAAACTTGGAGTGTCACTCCACAGCCTCTCTCTATTGAAAATGAAAGCAGACTGCACGGCCCTTTGTTAACACCTGCACCTCACGAAACTGTCGGTTCCAGCATTTAATAAAACTTCGAACTCCAGTTTCATAAAGCAGTCTCTTTGGTTGTGGTTTGGCCAAACTCTTTAGTTCCAATTCAAAGATACCAAACCCTTCTAGATATTGTAGTAAAATTTCCCGTTGTAAAAGATTTTTAACAGTGGCACCGATAGTCAAATTGACGTTATAATTTAATAACAGCACCGATAGTTTAATTTGAGATTATAATATGCATATGATTAGGAAATACTTTATTATACACTAAACTGTAATAAAGTATATTTATTGTAACTATTAAATAATAATTTGAAAACACACTACGAATTTATTAATAAAAAAATAATAATAATATACTTAAATAACAGCACAGTACTAGGTTAAAACTCAGAATTTGTTTAATTACTTGTCAAAAATGTTTTCACTCTAATATCAGTCCTCATCAGTTACATAAACTATCCATACAATCATTAAATATCTAATATTCTAAAACTGTATGGTTTAAATACAAGTTCATATGGTTTCTTACAATTCAAAATGGTATCTTCCAGGATGCAATGTACAGAACTGCAATCATCAATATGTAAATAGGAGAAAATAAACCTAGCACTAAGAAGCAGAAATATGTTTAATTATATTTGAAATATTTTTGACCATATATTGGTCATCATCAGTGAAAATCATCATAACAAATTTACAAAGAACTATGGAATTATAGAATAGAACAGCTCATATATGTTTAAATTTAACATGCTATAATATATGAGGGTAATTCAATAAGTAAGTTGCGACCTTCATTTTTTAATTAAGTGTGGGAAACTGTCACTGCTAGATAGCAGCACTATCTAGTTTTATTGTGACACACAACAATCATTCTGTGCATGACTGTACAAGATGGCGGCGTTCCTGAGTACATGTACCACTATAGAACAGCATGCCATTGTGCGTTTTTTGTGGGCAAAACATATGGAAGCAAAGGATATCCATAAGGAAATGCTGCCCGTATATGGTGAACATTGCCTATCACGTCATGCAATCCATAATTAGGTGCAGAAGTTCTCGGAAGGGCAGACAAGTATCAACAATGCCCGTCCTCATAGTGCCAATCAGACCACAGCAACGCTGAGGTCATTCAAGTGGGAGGTCCTCCAACATCCACCTTACAGCCCAGACCTCACCCTGAGCGATTTCCACTTTTTTGGCCCTTTGAAACATCATCTTTCAGGAGAATGCTTTCCTGACGATGAAGTGGTTGAAAGAGCAGTGCGCACGTGGTTCCAACTGCAATCAAAAGAATTTTACACCACAGGTTTCCAGGGACTTGTGAAACGGTGGGACAAGTGCTTAAATTTGTATGGAGATTATGTTGAAAAATAAATGTTGTTTGTATGTCATTATCTCCATTCATTTCTTTTCAATCACGATTTGTAACTTACTTATTGAATCGCCCTCGTACATAATAATAGGAAGGAGCTAATTACAAAAATAATTTGTATATAATTTTATATATTATAATAAATATTGGTGGTAAATATAATAAATATAAAGTAACTAAATAAATAATAATTGCATAACAGATAGAGTTAGAACATTGCACATTAGATATTATTTTTATCCAAAAATAACATCTAATGTGCAATGAATCAACAGAATCTATTAGATAAGCTTTATAATGTTAGAGTGAAATTAACTAAAATGCAAAGAGATTTAAAACTGAAGCATATTAAAAAGTTAAAGTGGTTGATTCGTACTCAGCTTAAAGATAAGAATCAAGTTAAGCTATGTCTAGAGGATGTTTTAGTAATTATGTAACGATTTGGGGTTTCTCCCTCCTCGTTAGTTGATTCATTTCCCCCGATTTACATCGCCACATTGCTTCGGTTCAAGTCGAGCAGACATTTTTACTGCAAGCTCTGAATTACTCAAATAATCAATCAATCCTTGAATTGCTTCCATTTTCAAATTACCTTTATTTGAACTTGTATACAAAACTACAAAACCAAAACTGGTCCCTTCCTGGAAAATGACTCTAAATAAGGTAAACATCAAATCCTTTTTAAGGAGAAATGTCCACATACACAAGTCTAAGACGTACTCTTACATAACTTCAAGACTGTACCGGAAGAGACCTCTAGGGACCAACTTGGTTATATTTAAAGAACATAGTATTTGCATAATTAACGTAAAATTATAAAAACAAGTAACCAGTTATACATTTCTATTAATTGTAGTCAACTACATAAATTATTTTAATTATTATTATTAATTACTTATCTATAGCATTAAACATTTAAACATTATAACATAAAAAAGGAATACGACGGCAACAATTAGGCAACTCCTCCCAACATGACGTCCACCATCAGGTAAGGCATTTCGAAATCTTTCCCTTCTCAAATTTTTTTTTCCGTTCTTCACAATTATAGGGGATATACAAATACCCCATTATGTTAAAGATTTGTTTTTAAAAGGGCCAATGTATGCCCTAATGAACAATAATTATATTCTTAAGAATGTTCCGACCATAGAAGATTTAATACAACCATTAAGTAGCCTAGACAAAGAGAGAATGAGATGGAGAGTGATAGAAGAGAGATATAAGAGAAAAAGAAAAACCAACCAAAGCTTAACTAAAAAAGAGAACCTCTTAGTTAATAGGGTATTAGAGTGGCTTAATGTGAACAAACTGGTTATTACTAGGGATGATAAGTCGAAAAAACTTGTTTTATTAGAAGAAGAGAAATATAAGGGCATGCTAAGACAATATATAATAGAATCAGGAGCTGTAGAAATTCAGAATGATCCCACGTGTACGCTGGCTAATAAAGTAAAGAGATTACTTAAGAAAAAATATTTTCCAGAATGTTTTAAAACTGCCATATTGAAAAATCCGGCATGTCCAAGGCTATTTTCCTTTATTAAAACACACAAAACACCTGTATCTTGTAGACCTATTGTAGACAAAACAAGATCTCCCTTAATTAATTTAGAAAAGAAGATTGCGAAATGGTGCCTTCAGAAGCTTTCTGGGTATGAATATACTGTTGAATCGTCACAACAACTTGTACAAAGGTTACAAACATTAACACCGCAAAATAATGACGTTATGGTAGTGATGGACTTTGAAAAGCCGTATCCATCCCTTGTGCTCACACCTACATGCTTAGAATTTTATAGATTTCTTTATGAGAACCTGCCACACACTGACCACACTACAGATATATTAAGAGACATAGCAACCTTGATCTCCTATAATTCCTATTTTACCTTTGATGGAAAAATCTTTAAACAAACAGGAGTTCCTATAGGAGGTCCCTTAGCAGGTATAATGGCAGAGTTGGTACTCAGATCATTAGAAAGAAAAGTAATAACAACATTTAAACAGAACATAAAGATTTATCTTAGATATGTAGATGATCTGCTAGTGATATGGAAACAAGAAGATGACACACAAAGTCTCATAAAAGCCTTAACATCTCAAAACTTAGGCTTAAAAGTAGTATTAGATCAAAGAAGCACCTCATATACACTACTTAGACATCCAAATAGAAGTAAAAAATGCAACCTATGAGACTTCAGTATGCAGGAAACCGACCTATGTAACCACGATTATACCAAAATGGTCAAATGATCCGATGAAATATAAAAAAGCAGCTTTTAGGGCATATTTTAGAAGAATGTTAACACATTGTACAACAGAAGAATCAAAAAGAACAGATATAGTTTTATCTTTAAGGAAGGCAGAAGGCATGGATGCGATGATTATTTTATGCAAAAAGTTTACAAGGAAGTGACCAAAAGTAGAGATATTAATATACCAAATATCCCAGCAGAAAGAGAATCGGTTTCTGAACAACGGAGATATGTAGCATTGCCATACAAAATTGAGAAATATAAACCCCTCAAAGAAGTAGCGAAAAAAACTGATGTTATATTGGCACCATTTTTATTTATTTTTCTTCTCGAAATTTTGAAATATCGAACAATAATTTTTCAACGATATTTTATAGTTAATCAAAAATATCTACACGATACGAAAATTTAATGGATTCTTTACAGTTTTTCTTTTATTTATTTAGGCCATTGCAGAGAATGACTATTGGAGGAATTTTTTTCTCATTTGCATTTCTTTCAGCTGGATTCCTTCAGTTATCAATAGAAGTAACGGATGCTATTTTCCTAAATTTCTTCTATTTTGGTTTTTTTTTTTTCATTGACTGCAATAAATTAGATAAAAGAATTGTTCTTTTTAGTATTTTTTAATAAGAAAAGAAATAAAAAATTTATATTTATTTTTCAGAAAAATTTCGCCTTTAGTCACACGGAAAATAATTCGAATTTTGATAATATTGATATTAGCCGTACTCTATTGCCCTTATCAGTGGAACTGCATTTATCTGATATGAAAAGCGAACAGGTATTTCACTCATTAGCTCTGAATAATTTAATTTATATTTTCGATGAATATATATTTTCAACAAAATATGTTTAACATTAATTCAAAATAAAATATGATTTCATTATTATACTAACGAGTAGAAGCTAAATTAAATATTATTAATTTGAACTTGCTTTCATTGATTTAATATTTTTTATTATTTAAAACGTAATAATAAAATGGTCTTTTGCAGCATTTCCAATTACATGCTATGAATTGTAGTTTGAATGAAGTATCAAATACGTACTTAGAAGCCGGGATGAATCAAACAGTTAAGGTACATTTTTTTAAAAATAAATTAATATGTAATAATAAATTGAGAATGCTCTCGTGCAGATTTAATTCAAATTAGTGTCATCTAATTTTGACATTTTAAAATATCTACTTTATTTATATTTAGTTTTCGGGTAAAAATTTGCTTTATCTTAAGCGATAGGTGCATTAAACCTCAAACACCACGTCTGAGGCGCCATCTGTTGGGCTCGTTTTGACCAATAGTTTACAACTTTTGTGCCGGTAGCTCGTTATCGCTCTCTTATCTTAAGATTTGTTTTGTCGGCCGGATGGCCGCCTTTTATGAAATAGTACATTTTAATTCCCTTGCGTTTTTATGCTCGGATTAAAGCGAAGAAAATTGCAAGTGAGGACGCCAATCAAGAAGCAATATGGAGAGAAATATTTTAAATGATAGGTTTATTAGCTTAAAATTAAAATATAATCGTTTAGAAAATTTAATATGGACTTTATCCGCCAGGGGGAGTTTGGCTAGATTCGTTTGATTAATTGGTAATGGTTTAATCCCCTGTATAAAGTTTGCTTAAAGTGATAGGTTTATTGTTTTTTATCACCGTATTATTTAATATTTCTTCATTAATATTATAAAACTTTTTCTTATAACATAATCTAGTTTTGTGTACCTCTTTTATTTAACTATTAACTATATCAAATAATTCCTTTCGGTATATCATTTTTTATACTTCAAACGATCATTAGGGCAGCGAACTGGTTGTTAAATTAACAAAGGTATATAAAATTTATGAAGGCCAGTACATGAAAGTATAAATATCCTTATTTTATCATAACACTCTGTCAGAAGTGTGTTTAGTCTACTGTTTTGCCATACCCTGGAGGATCCAGGTTCAAATCCGGGTCCCACACTTCCAGTTTTTCAGGCGGAGTCAGGTCAGGTCCATTGAACCACATCCTTCAACCATCCGGTTGACCCCAACATGGCTGTTGGCTAGTCTGTGATATGCTCTATAAGTAGCCGGAATACTTCATGAGGACATGGCAGCTTAATCAATTAATCTAACCTAAATCTACTGTTTTGCTGTGGCTAGTGGAATCAGCGACGCATTACATGACAAAGGTATATAAAATTTATGAAGGACAGTACATGAAAGTATAATTATCCTTATTTTATCATAACACTTTTTTACTCTGCCAGAAGTGTGTTTAGTCTACTGTTTTGCCATACCCTGGAGGATCCAGGTTCAAATCCGGTTCCCACACTTCCAGTTTTTCAGGCGGAGTCAGTTCAGGTCCATTGAACCCCATCCTTCAACCATCCGGTTGACCCCAACATGAGTGTTGGCTAGTCTGTGATAGGCTCTATAAGTAGCCAGAATACCTCATGAGGACATGGCTGTTTAATCAAATTAATCTAACCTAAATCTACTGTTTTGCTGTGGCTAGTGGAATCAGCGACGCATTGCACCAAATCACTTAAGAAATAAGGTAAATTTTTCCACCAGTTATCATGAGAATGAAAATATTTTTATAAAAACAAATATTAAAATCATTCACCAAAAAAAAAGCTTTCTATAGTATAATTTACTATTAACGGAACCAATGTTTTTTGCATTTTTGTAAGGTCATCCAGAATAAAGTTTAATATAAAGCAATTATGAAAGCGCGACGCATTGCACCAAATCACTTAAGAAATAAGGTAAATTTTTCCACCAGTTATCATGAGAATGAAAACATTTTTATAAAAACAAATATTCAAATCATTCGCCAAAAAAAGTTTTCTATAGCATAATTTACTATTAACGGAACCAATGTTTTTTTGCATTTTTGTAAGGTCATCCAGAATAAAGTTTAATATAAAGCAATTATGAAAGCGGAACAGATAGGTAGATTTAACGAAAAGTAATGACCAAAGCGAAGTGTTTCCATCGGTATATGCCGCCATCCTGAATGCATTGCTTCATTCTTACACATAGTGCACGAAAGAAGACGGTACCTGAATATAGTAGAGGATAATCTCGAACTGCCATATAATTTTATATTCTGAGATGATATATCAAAGTAGATAATATCAGACATGCTCATTATATCTAGATTGTAGATGTTTCAAACTATAATATTCTAACTGCTTAATAGCGTAGCAATCGGTAAAAATGATAATCCTGTAAATGAAAATAAAATAATTGTTAAAATATTATCAATGTAAAGGAGAAATTCTAATATAGCTACCTAAATAACATTGCCATTTATTCAATTTTTGCACATTTCGTCGACATCCTGAGACATAAATGAAGATAAATGACAAGCCTGCTAGAGCGCACTTCATCGTTTCTGGATGAAATCGATGCCTTCAGCGTTGAATATTGTTGACCGAAGTTTGCAAAATATGAAGTGTTATTTTAATATTGCAACGAAAACAGTTAAACCCTTTTTAAGATTATAGAACCTTACGGGCATTATATTTTTCTCTACTAAGGGAAAGTACTCGTTATCAGGCAGTCGAATTTAGGAATGTGTTGGAAGTCGCTTGCATCGACATTAAAGCAGCTGAGCAACAAGTTCTGTAGTCCAGGCTGCAAAAAACAGCATTGACATCCAAATAGACTGCCGAAACTGATAATAAGGTGTTCTGAAATCAGACGGAATATTGTTTCGATATAGATATTTATAAATTTACTGTTGAGGATTCTATCAATCCACAGAAGTTTGATAGTGTTCGAGAAAAAAGAATACTGAATTTATATGAAGAGAAAAAATTTGCGGACATAATATTTAATATGCGTCGGACGGATTGTCCACTTGGAATTTTTTAGTTTTCCATTTGGAGGATCCGGAATCGATTCTCTTGTTCCATCCTTAGAAATATTAATCATATGATCCCTTGTCTGTTGATCTATGTCCTCCACAATCAGGCTGATTTCTCTGAAGGGTGGATAGTCTGTGGACTGGCTTGTTTCGTTCTGCCATTTAGAAATCTGAATGAAATATGGCGACATTTGTAATAAAAAATCTGGTAATATGCTTTAAAAAAGCATTAATTGCAATATAACAGAATAATAATTGCATAATTTAATCTTCTCGATTCAATATTTTGCATAAAGGCCGAGGGAATTTTTTAACAGATGACTTTCCACTCAATAATAGTACTAAGTAGTGGGATGAAACAAGTCTTAATACAAGCTGCTCATCCCTGCGAAAGGATCAACCGGACTGTGGAATATGGGAGTTGATGGGCCGGGGTGCCAGAACACAATAATATTTCCAAAGATTACTACTCGAAACTCGAACCCGGGTCTCTAAAATGGAATGTGAAACAGCCACTCCGGCCGATTTGAGTAAGGGAGTAATAGAGTTTACAAACCTATTATTACAGTGAAAATAAATACAAAGGGTTATAAAAGAGGCGTAATAGAGAAACGGTAAACCTCTTGGATTCATTCTTACTGTTAGTAACCATCCAAACCTCAGAAAAGATAAAGACATTACAGTGCTTTTTTGTCAACAGATTCCCACACTCCATTCTGGAAGAACGAATATAGTGGGACGAAATAAGCCCTTTAACAGGCTGTCCACCCCTACGGAGTGGTCAGCCGGATTGTGGAGGGGGGACCCCATGATAAATATTTTCAAGAGGTGGAACCCGAGACTCGATCCAGGGTCCTCCAGAGTGAAAGCCGAAGCGTTTCCATGCGATCAATCCAGCCGACAGCATTACAGCTCTTGAAATAATGATGGAACCGGGACAATGTACCAATACATTTGTTATTATAAAACAAAACATTGCGAGTCTTATTGGGAGCCTGCAAGAAAATATTTAGTAAACAATAGCTACAAAATTTAAGGAAGCCGCAAAATTCAAATGGACACTTACATGCCAGTACATGCCCTTTTTCGTTTCACAATGAAAGCATCGAAGATGTTAAAGATATGACCCGATATCAATCAACCACGATTATACTTTCGCTTCCTAATGGATGTTTCCTCGGTCGTCCAGCTGTTTAAACAATAGGTTTTAGTACTTAATTTATGTACTTATATTCGATAGTTATACTTATAAATATATATGAAATACAGGAATTTTCATAAAATGTATTTTTATCATATTGCATTTTATGTTGGTGTTTTTTCCAAAGACAAATGTATATTTCTTTGAATTCTCTTTGAAAATATTTAACGACCATGTGTAATCTATCAAACCTATTGTTATATTTTCAGTGTTTATACAATAATGGAACAATATTATACTTCCAAAGTAACAAATTCATAAACTCGACAGAGTATGTATAACTATGTAATGCTTATTTTGTTGGATTTTATCTGTAGAGTTGAATATTTTTTCTGTTTTTTTTTAAGATATGAAACAAATAGTAGTTTCAGCTTATATAACAGCAGTTTTCCTATCGACCGAAACAAGGTGGAAGTAGTGTTCAAATTCCCGACTATTGCTCATATAAACGGATCATTGGTAAATATATAATGACTGGAAACAATACTTGCCTGTTAATAACGTTCTTGTTACAAATGGCAAGAATAATTTTCATTTTATTTTCTTAGGAATTGCTACAGCACGCATCAGTGGGTTCCACTTCACTTTCTATACTGTTCCAGATACCTCAATATTTTCTCTTAACTTTTGGAGAGATTATGTTTACAATTTCCTGCACACGGTTTGCTTATGCTCAGGTAATTTTTTGAATTTTAGTTATTTTAAATTACTATATATGAGATAAAAATTGTTATATTTATATAATCTTTTAGGCACCAATAACTATGAAAACCATAATTACCTCTCTTTTTTACATAAACAGTGGAATCGGAAACATTATAGTTATGGCAATTACGGGGATGAACCTCTTTCAAAGACAGGTGAGTTTATTAAAACTTTTTTTACTGAACTTTTAAATTATAAAATATTTTCATTTATTATTTATTTATATTCAAATTTGCAGGGTGATCAAACATTCTTCCGCCAAATTTCAGAGTTAACAGAACGGGGTAAGAGAAGCACTTTTTGTCCTCACAATACACTCTCTCCCGGCATAGATTTTAAGGTAAAGAAGTTTGGCATGAAAGCGATCCATGTCAGTCGAATTGTTCTTCATCTCCTCTACTGAGAAAACCTTTTCATGAATGAAGTTAAGGAATAAGTGGCGGCAAAAATTAAAGTCTCAACATCGGGTCTGCGTTGATATTTCAGTGGGAATTCTTGGCGACTTTTTTATGTATTGCAGGCTTACCTAAACTGTCGAATCTACAGTGTTGTCCTTCAAGATGAAGTTCTGGAGTTATTGGACGATGTTTACTACTGCTGCGAGCCGCAATATGGTTTCAATACAATTCGGTTGCAACATTTTTCAGCAACAATATTCAGAACTTTTTGGCAACGCAATTCAGTCATTGGTGGATTGAGAGGTGACTATAGCCTGGTCACCACGATCACCTGATCTGACATGCCTGGACTTTTTTCTGTAAGATCATCTGAAAAGCTTAGTCTACGAGCCGGAATAGGCTCTGATCGCGTGATATTCATTGTTCCGAGAAACATCAAGCATTTGTGAAAGGGTACAACAGTCAATGCACCGCCGGTGACTCTGTTAATGGCAAGAATTTCGAATACCTATTGTAAGCTGATTACCTGTACGTGAGCCATTCTTAATAAATGAATTAATTTATCATGAATGAATATATTCCGGTGTGTTCTGTTATCCTGGTGGACAAAATAAATCTCGACACGGACTGTTTTCAAGCTAAACTTCTATGGCACGCTCAAAATCTATGCCCGGAGACGGTACATTTGTGAGAACAAGAAGTGCTTGTCTTGCTTCATTTTACCACTCCCTGAAGTTTGGCGGTAAAGTTATCGATCACCATATATATTATTCAAATAATGAAATATAAATTTCTGATTTCCAGAATAACTTAGTCAGTTTGTGACATGTCTTTGTATAATATCTAATAATACCATACTTGTTGATTTATATTTGTACTGTTTTATTGATAATATCTCCTATGATTTATCATCATTATCAATGAAATAACAATTATTATAATTTTAAAGCTAACAGTTATAATTAATAATAATAATTGTATATAAAGGTGAAGATTGTCATGATATTTCTACAAGGTCATCGTTTAAAATATAAATACTTTACCCGGTATTTCTCAACATTGCAAGTTCGTCTCTAGAATGCGCTCGTAAAGTAAGAACTCGTAAAACGATAATGAATTTCCCATAGATATAATGTTAAAAACAGGTATTCTGTTCTCAACAATGAAATTCGACCATAATAAAATACAGTAAATAAAAGTCAACTAAATCAATAGTTTATGATTAAACAATGACATATTTATTTAAATGAATACATGTCCTTTAAAAATAAATCATAATAATAACGAGATTATTTGCTATATAAATGCTAAAGAAATTTTATTCATAATCAGCATCGATAGAGGACTATATAAGCTTTTATACAGATGAATTACTTTCTTAAGAACGACCCCGAAAAGAAAGTTATTTACCCAATGTTCGCATGAAACCTTAGTGACTAGAGGATGTGCTATTTCTGCTTCCGGATCCGCCAACTTGATTTTTAGCATTTCATAGCTGACAAGGACTCTGCTAATAAACCAAGCAAGTCGGTGTTTTCATTCCTGCTAATAAACCAAGCACACGGTGGGTTTTTTTTCAATAGGTGACCACTTTCCATTATTGAAGAATGCTAAATGACGGGGCGAATCAAGCATTTTCTCAGGGTGCCCACCCCTGCGGACGGGTCAGCCGGATTGTAAAGCTCTCCTTTTCAGTCCGGCCCGGACTCCATGATAAATATTATTCAAGGGTTGGAACTGGAGATTCGAACACGGGGCCTCCAGAATGGAAAGTCGCATTGTTTCCACTCGACTAAACCAGCCTAACGTACCGTGATTTGAGAATGCCGTACTTATGTATATTTTGTATTCATTTTATTGCAATTAATGCACATATTTTCGATTTTCTTCTATATTTTATACTTGAAAAGTACACTAAAATCTGGGAATTCGTAAAGTAAACACTGTATGAACAATATGTAAAATTTTAATAGAAGAGATTTTATGTTTTCGAAAAATGGCTTCTTTTAGTTAATAATTTAAATTAAAACTAAGCAGTAATAATAATAATAATAATAATAATAATAATAATAAATGCAAATATAAAAGTTTTCTGTTTCATTCAATATTAATCTTTTCCTTATTTCAGTCCTACGAATTTTTCTTTTATGCCATCCTACAAGCAATAGCTATGTTAATTTTCGCAATGCTCGCTCATAAATACAAATACAGGAATCAAGATGGGAAAAAAATCAAAGAATTAGAAGAAAGCAAAAAAAAGGCATCAGAAATATTTCAGTAATCTCATTCATCAGTTCATTACTGAAGCTGAAATCTCTTGTTAATATGCATCATTAAAATTTTCGCAAGTAATAATCATTTGTATATGTTAAATGTACTATTATATCAATTTTTGCTTTTGCAATGTAACAAGTGTAGATTGTCTCATTAAATACTATTTATTTTTTGTGATATTGAAGTTTTACGTTTTGTGATATTGCATTATCTTGAATGTCGATATATCAGATATCCCA
Source organism: Olivierus martensii (assembly GCA_000484575.1). Classification (NCBI taxonomy): domain Eukaryota; kingdom Metazoa; phylum Arthropoda; class Arachnida; order Scorpiones; family Buthidae; genus Olivierus; species Olivierus martensii. Next base: position 45,558 of record AYEL01084933.1, read on the forward strand.
AAAGTAATGGTCAGCCGGATGGCTGAGTGGTAATCTTGGAGGACTCGGATTCAAATCCGGGTCTCTCAGTATTTCAGAAGGACTCCAGGCTCAGCCTGTTAAATCCCATCCTTCAATCATCCGGTTGACCCCATCATGGGTGTTTGCCAGCTTTTGATGGGCTGTATAAGTGGCTGCGGCCAATTATAGAGAAAAAATATCCCATGGTATCGCCGCTTATCCAAATTAATCTAGCCTAACCCAAAAGTAATGTCGTTTTTTAGCATTAAATTATGAAAGGATATAAAAGATAAATCACTTGTTAATTTAATCAAGCATATATTCTATAAAATAAGGCCATCTCAGTTTAATAGTATTTTAATTTTAAAAATTCATGTTTAGACAAGTTGAGATACGACTGAACAAGAACAGTATAAAACTACATTACTTTTCGGATGACTGTTTTCCATACTGTCAACAATTATTCCACGGAGAAAACAAATTTTGTTTACAAATATATTTTTAATTAATTTATTTATCGCCAGCATATCTTTTAAATATCATTATTTTTTGTAATTTGTAACTATCCGCAGGGATGGTCGGTCTGTGGAAAGGCTTGTTTTGCCCCACCACTTAGCATTTACCTGAGTGGAAAGTGGCTCCATCTGTTATAAAAAATGGCGGAATTAAAACAACACTGCCACAGGCTGCCCACTTAGTACCGCCCTGTTAATTTAATCAAGCATATATTCTATAAAATAAGGCCACCTCAGTTTAATAGTATTTTAGTTTTAAAAATTCATGTTTAGACAAGTTGAGATACGACTGAACAAGAACAGTATAAAACTACATTACTTTTCGGATGACTGTTTTCCATACTGTCAACAATTATTCCACGGAGAAAACAAATTTTGTTTACAAATATATTTTTAATTAATTTATTTATCGCCAGCATATCTTTTAAATATCATTATTTTTTGTAATTTGTAACTATCCGTAGGGATGGTCGGTCTGTGGAAAGGCTTGTTTTACCCCACCACTTAGCATTTACCTGAGTGGAAAGTGGCGCCAGCTGTTATAAAAAATGGCGGAATTAAAACAACACTGCCACAGGCTGCCCACTTAGTACCGCAGGAATATAGAATTGAGGATCGGCAGGCTGAGTCTAGATCCCACGAATATTATTTTCAAGGAAGTGAGACTCGAGGATCGAATTCGGATCTTGTAGAGCGGAAAGCCGAAGCGTTGTTTTTGTTAATAGAAGTTAAGTTTTCCATTCAGATAGAGTAATAAATGGTGGGAATAAACAAGCTCTTCCAAGGCTCTCATTCACCTAGAAAGTTCAATCGGATTGCGGAGGATAGGGATCACAAGTCCGGATCCAAAGAGTGGAAAGCCAAACTGTTTCCACGCAACCAATCTATTATTATATTCTGATCTATTGCGATATATAGTATATAACACGATTTTCTACTTGGATATGACACGATTATGGATGAGTTGCGCTACTTCTAATATATTTGACACATTCATTTAACATTAGGGAGTGCTGACAGTAGTGTTTCTCAGGTACTACTGGGCCGATTTACTTTAATTTTTCTTTTAAATGACTGTTGGTATGAATGTAGGATGTTGAAAAAATTTGGTTTCACAAAACCACAGTGGGGCTTCGCAAAGGGCCATAAACCGCGAAATTTTCATAAACAGCACATTCGGGACTTAATAAGTCGGTCAATATTACTCGGAGTTTGTCGTTTATGGCACCATTCGATTCGTCTTACAAGTTAGTGAGGCGAATAATGTGATACATAACACGTTGACCTAAATCATACTGTGAACCGTTGCCATTAACCTCTTTTGGTGATTTTTTCACTTAATATTGCTTCGATTTCGATGTGAATGCTATCAATCGATTCGTTTTAATGAGCCGAACAACTTGGTGTATAAAACCTCGAAATATGTCGTATTGTAAGCGCACTGAAAAGAAAAATATATGTCCAATTTTCACATGGTATACAGCTTATATACAAGCTTCAATTTTTGCGTAAAAATGCTGAAATTTTCTGACATTGTTGTGCGACTGAAAATCTCGGTGGACCTTTTTTCCCGTTTTGAAAACTCTTGTTTGGCATGTCGAAAAATGTCTGCGAAATTTTTCGAAACATCGAGGGTTTTACGATTTCACATGACATATGCAATTGAAAGGAAGAAACATGACATATACAATTGCCCATTATTGCTATAGTACATATGTTTTTTGTGATTGTGCCTACGTATTTTTATACTGCATATTTAATTGCTTTCACGAAGGATATAGTTTGCTTGACTGTAAGTACTTTACTGTACATATTCAGGAAGTACATATTATTAACTAAGAATTGTAGCGCACTTAACATATATACATAATGTAATAAAGTTTTCTAATTATCAAGGAGAGAGCCAGACTTTCCTCTCACGATTTTCTTCACACTTGGCACATTAGAAGAGGATCACAGGAAGAATAAATTTTTAAAGTATTAAAGTGTACCTCTCAAGCATTCGCGCAAAAATCGCACTTAAAGATTTCAAAATAACTAATATATTAATACTTTGAATGCTAGAAGTACGAGTTGTAATGGCGTAGAGGTTATCGTAAACTATTATAGGCTACGGGCCGTTTGCACGACTTTCGGTTTAATCTGCAGAATAGCTATTCTGTAAAATAACTCTAACCCATTCGAAAATCTAAAGATTAAGTACAGAGTGTTGGACGTAAAGATAGCTAATCTGAGTTTAATATTCAGTAGCAAAGATGGGGTGCGACAGACCAAGAAAAATTTTCGAGTTCAAGACTTTTAGGTTCTACGCATTTATTGTTATGAATAATAAAAGATCAGTAGCAAAGATGGCGGTGCGCAGACCAAGAAAAATTTTCGGTTCACACTTTTAGGTTCTGCGCATTTAATGCTATGAATAATAAAAAGCTCTTATTATCAATTTCTTTGCAGAAGATATGAATAATAAAAAGCTCTATTTTATTAATTTCTTTCGTGTTTTGAAGTCAGATAGATTATACGAATCTTAAGAAGAGTCCTTTTATCTTAGAATAAATGAATTACTGCATATAGTGCTTGTATATAAAGATTTTATTGCACATTAGGTAGGTTTATATACTAGTGTATTATATTATTAGATAGCAGCCATGCATTTGATAATTGGTTACTCAAATTATCATTGATTACATTATATTTCTTCAATCTTTCTGTGATCATTAGGGTTTCCATAATATGGCCTTCTTGTATGGAATTACATTTCTTTAGAATTCTGGTATTACTCCAATCAATTTCTTTGTCATACTTGTAAGCTTGGATTGCGAGAGAGTGTTAGCCCTACCTAATTTAATGTCATACTTGTATGTTCAGTCAGACATTCTCTAGGTTCCTGCCTGTGAAACCAATATACTCCTTTCTTCTATATAGGGCTTTGTTGAAAATTGGGATACAGTAGACACCAGATCTTTTCCATTTATCTTATGAATATCCATCTAAAAAATGAATGGAAGACTGTTCTCTTATATTTCACAGGATCATGTGTACAATATGAAATGAGGGCTGGTTTGTATGTTAGCTTTCTATATACAACAGTTTCATAATGTGTGGAAATATTGTTAATAATGATATCTAAGTAATGTATAGTAGAACTGCTATTTAGCTCTAAAATTAAGTTTATACCAGCATTAATTGAGATAAAAACTTTAAATAACTCATCAAAGCACTCTTAGTGGACCAAGTGGTGTAGATATTATTAACATATTGCACACATAATTTTATAGATGCTCTTAATTATAGCCAATATACAGTGGGTGACTTGTTAACGAACATAATCCATTCCAAGACGATGTTCATTATCCAAATTATTCATTAACCAATCATTGATTTACCATAGATTTTTATGGGAATTTGATTAATTCGTTCCAGAGAACCAAAAAACATAAAAAATTATATAATTTCTTACTACGTTTATTTATATGTAATAACATAAATAAAAATTTATATAATTTCTTACTACATTTATTTATATGTAATAACAATAATATATTATGTAATTTCTTACTACGTTTATTTATATGTAATAACAATAATATATACATACATAGTCTTGCATTTTCATCTATTATGTTTATTTTCCATTAAAGAATCTTAGTCTTGCATTTCAATCTATTATGTTTATTTTCCGTTAAAGAATCTGTCCATTGATTGCTTCTCTCTCTCCTGCAGGATTTTTCGAAGTGATTAATAACATTGTCATGGTAGAGATTCCTAATCCTATTGACCTCAACCTGATATGGGTGCCATTCTAAGGCCAAAAAATTGTAAAATCTCTCTGTTACCTTCTTTAATAAATCTTTGATTTGTAAATGACAAAACCAAAAAACACTTCTTAACTTACTACAATTATAGTCCAGAAGAAGAGCACTTTTAGCAGTGGCGTTAACTAACAAATTTTATTAAAACTGTAAAAACATTTGCAATGCAAATGTAAAAACATTTTCATTAGGCAGGCCGACGGGCTCAGCGATGCTTGGAAATATGTCGTTATGAAAGAAGTTTAAACTTTATTATTATTACTCCCTTCTCCCCGTATAAGAATAATTTAACCTGGTTTTAATGTTCACAAACCGTTTTTTGTTTTTTGTTAATAATATTTTAATTCTATAATATTTTAATGTTAAAAATTTTTTGAACTCTGTTCTATTTTATGTTCCATTTTAGAACTGCTCGTATTCTTAAGTGTTATGTACATATATTTTTGATGTAACTGAAGATGGTGTCTTGAGCATTGAAAACGTTTTTACTGTTTTAATAAAATTTGTTAGTTAACGCCACTGCTAAAAGTACTCTTCTTCTGGACTATAATTCTTTGATTTGTTTTATGTTGTCTCCGCGTTCATTTTAATTGGGAAAAATTACTGTTCTTATGAGTAAGGCCTTTCACATTCATGGCCTTACCCATAAGCCCATGAATGTGAAAGGCCTAAGCCTGTCATTCTGTTAGGTTAGTTAAGCCGAAATATCCTATGGAATATTTTAACTGAAGGCGGCAACTTATAGAGCTGCCATCATCACCAGGCTGACCAACACCAATGATGGAGTCAACCAGAAGGATGAATGTTCAACAGGCCGGGCCCAGATCCCTCCTGAAAAATTGGAGGAGTGGGACCCCGGATCCTCCAGAATGTTAAGCCACACCTTTACCACGCATCCAGCTGACCTGTCATTCCATCAGTCAGCGGGTCCCAGTTTGTTCTGTTAGGTATTCGTTATCTGAACATATGTTTGTTAACCGAACATAAAAATCTTTCAAAAAGTGTTCATTATCCGAACTGTTCGTTAATCGATCACCCACTGCACTTCACTTCTTTGTTGAGATCTTTATTCAACATTGATATGGAATAAATACCAGATTTTTTTTACATTTTAATACCTCATCTTTGTCTTTCTAATTATATTGAACAGCATGTTCTTCTTAATAAATGCTAACTACCTACTAGTTTTTCTCTATCATTCATTTCAAGTTGATCACAGATCATATTGCACCAAAGCCATACCTATAGAAAAGTGTTTGAGCCATAGGATCCAAATTTAACAGTATTCTTTCTAAACCTAAGATCAGATCCAGTTAAATGAATTACTTTATTATTCTGCAATAAAATTCTGAAACTTTAATAAATTTACTTTATTGAAATTACTTAATTATTCTGGAATTTCTTTTATTTTCTCTTAAAATAAAAATTCATAAAACAAGAATCAATTTTCTCCATAGATATTAATTTGATGATAATGAAATTAAAGAAATGTTAACAAAATCAATAATTTATGATGAAACAATGATTTATTTATCAAAAGAAACACATGGCCTTTAAAATCAATCAAATTATAATAATAAATAAATTATTTATGCAATATAAATGTAAAAAAATTTTTATTCTTCAATATTATTGATAAATAAGTAGATGAGCATTTATACAGGGAGCTATTGCTATAGGCACAATCCAAGAATGAAATTTACAGATAGGCCTCGATTAGCACGACTTCGAATAGCGCGAATTCGATTAGTGCGACTTATTTCAGATAATTTTTATTTCATTACCATATGATTTATTAGAATATCATACAAACCATGTTTAATATTGATCAATATTTATTTCGAAGAATATATTTGATTAAACACCAAAGTTTAAAAACTGTTTTAATTATTTTTGTAAGTGAATACTGGTTCTTTCTCTATTGTAACCTCACTAATTTGATTGTTATAGCAGTTAGTTTGCTTTATTTTAGATTTCTCTTTCAGATTGACTATGAATTCTAACCAGACTCCTTTTCATTGAGAATCTGGTCTTTCTAGAAAGAGAGAGAGAGAGTCAACCAGAATATATTGACTATCTTCTACCTCATAGTTCTGTTTTCTGGAGTTTAAGTTGGCCATAAGTGGAGTACCGATGTGTACATTCTCTCTCTTACATCAAGGTTTCACATTCTTTGCTGTAACATCTTTCTTCTTTTCTTGAAATAGTTTTTGAAATAATAATGCATTTTATATACTTAATTCTTCAGCATTTAATCAATGCTACATTTTAATAATATTCTGTTAGCAAGTATACTTTGGAAGAAAATTTTTATCTTTAAAAAGTTAAGTTTATTATTTTTAAGCATCTTTTGATGATTCATAAGTTATAAAAATAACAAATGAAAATATTCATATAAATCAGTGTCTAGAAGTCATGAGTACTTATATTTCAGCTGTAGAATGAATAATTTATTCCTGTTTTTTTATTGAAGCAAAAGAGAAAACTACTTAAACCATTTTGTTTTATTTAGAATATTTCAAACTAAATATTTATTTTGAAATAAGAAATTCTTTTAAAACATTCAAACTCATTTAGGCTATTTGAATCCAAAGAGATTACTAATGGCTTATTTAAGTATTCTTCAAAGAAAGTAAAAAAGGAATCAGACTTTTGTCATTTTATTCTTTGTGTAATATGAATGAAGATATATTGCTTCTAACTTTCTTTCTATTATATTCTTATATTCATCTCTGTATCTCCATTGTTCATGCTGTCTCATTGTTCTTAATATAATATAAAACAAAAAATAAAAAGATTAATATCTAATGAATCATTTCTAATTTAGAAATCTTTTAGTAATTATTTTGACTGAATTTTGACTTCCCAGTTTTTATTAAAAAAATATTTCATATTTGTAGTTAAGGATAATTTTGCAAATCTATGATTTAATAAAATTTTAATTTTTATTATTGAAATAAACATTTCAATAAAAATAATGTAATATTATCTATTGGATCCATCCTATTTATGCATTCTGATGTATGCATATGTAGCAATAAGTGAACAAATGTGAACATGGAAGTTTCCAATAAAAATTTATTGATATATTTGAATTTTGATTTAAATTAGATAATTGGATGCCATGTTATATTTGAAAAGACTGATTGCTATCATAATGATGATTACAATTTCATTTCATATCTTTTTTAAAAATCATAAATTTGTGCTATATGGCAGGTAGACTTAACTGCTATTCTTTTCTTGGGAGTGACTTGTAACTCCTGTTCAGTTGTTTTTAATTGTTTCCCATTCCAATCTGGAGGTGATGTTAAGTGCTGACACTTACTACTGCAATATTTTCCAAAAATTAGAAAAATATTGTGTTTTGTTTTTAGGGAGTAGTGAAAATATATATATAGTAATTCTGACAATCTTAGGTCATTATTACATTAAAATATTAAGAAAATGGGAAAGCTAGTGAATATCAATAAATAATAAAATTAATATAGTTTAAAAAAATAAGTAAATAATATTTCCTAATTATAAAGATTGTTTTTAATTTTTTAGGCACTTCAATAAAATGACTAATGCTAATCTACAATGTTTTAAGGAAGATGGGAAAAATGAAGCAAAACGAAGGTTATAATCCTGAAAGTTTTCATTTGATTACATAATAAAATAGCAAAATGACTTTAAAAGGTCAATAAAAGTGGCACAGAAGGTGTCACATATAGGCATGGTGATAGAACTTTTGTGTCGTCGTCGTCAAGTGCTAAGTACCGGTATACTTAGATGTTGTCATGTTAACCAACCTACTATCAGACGTTGGCTGTTGATTGCTCTTAGTTTGACAGTTCTTTCTTTACTTATATTTTCATATTATCTTTCCAGTTTTCATTTACACAAGTAAGTAATTTCTTACTTTCATAAACATAAATATTAGCTTTGTTATTGGTTTTATTTAAAATGGCCTTTCCACTTTTAACATTAATTTTTTTATTGCTGAATAATTATAATATTTTTTTCAGTTTTATTCATGTTCCACGACAGCCAATATTTCATTGCCGTTCTCAGTCTGAACATTTATATGGACAGACACATCCATCTTTAGTTAATGCTCATGTATCTAGTGCACAGCTACGGCTTGATTCAAAAGTTTTAGTATTTGTTGAAACACAGTATTCTCATTTGGGACGACAAATTTGCGAGATATTGGAAGCAAGCCGTATTAAGTAAGTTACTTATTGTTTTACTTATAAAAAATAAAAATAAATAAAATATTTTGATAATATTTTTGATTTTCTTATCTGTTTTTATTAAAAAATAAAATATTGCTGAGCTCAAATTTTTATTAATTCTTACAAAGGGAAAATATTTTTTAGATGAATATCAATAAAAAATAATTTTAGGAATTTAATTTAATTTGATATCAATAATTTTATAATTTGATGATCAATAATTTTATAATCTAAATAAACTGTTGCTTTTTATCTTAATTAAATAACTGTTAATTCAGTATCAGTAATCTTTAAAGAATAAATCAAAATTGAATCATGAATCAAATTATTTTATAAAAATTAAATAATGAAATTATATATTATATTGAGAAATAATTATTTTTAACCCAATCATATGATCATATGATATAACCCATTAACCATATGATATATTTAGTACTATAACCAGAAAAATCCAACTAATAATCAAATCTTAAAATTAAAAAAATATATATATTTACTTTGAAAGTAGTAACACGTTTAATTATTGTAAACCAACATGGTTTATCCAAGAGAGGTGAGCAATCATGACAAAGCATGGTAAATCCTTACCAGAGACATTTTTGAACCCAAAAGTTTCTGGTTTGATTCCAGCAAATTTTTATTCTAGATATTTAATCAAACATTATATAGTAAACTTTTGTTAATCTAGTTATAGTTAATCCAGATGTCAGACAATTTGGACTGAAATATGAAAAATTCATCTCAAAAGAGAATATTTATAAAATTTGTAAATAAAGGCTCTACAATGATATTTTTTAATTTTTATTAGCACACTTATTAAATTTTTCTTTTACAGTGATACCTCAGATTACAAACGTCTCGGTTCACGAACAAATCGGTCTACGAACACCATTTCCGTGAACAAATTTTGCTTCGCTTTACGAACGATGCTTCGGTTCACGAACAAAACAAATTTTGCTTCCCTTTACGAACGATGCTTCGGTTCACGAACATGCTTTACGAACGATGCTTTGGTTCACGAACACACACGCACTTTTGCTTTGCTTTACGAACGATGCTTCGGTTCACGAATACACATGCACGGAATGCATGGAGCACACGTGACTCGCAGCGCACAAAACCCTGACCACAGCCTCGCCCCCAGAAGCAATCCAGTTGGCCCAGCTCACATGGATACAGTAGAGTCACAGCCTTGCCCCCAGCAGCAATTCCGGTCCGTCCAGCTCATATGGGTACGGGTCATTCCATTTTAAATCAGCCAATGGTGGTCGCTGCATGATTTTTGATTTTGATGAAAATAAACTAAAATATCATTGCATTTAATTGAAGAGAGATTGTATTAATGTGTATTTTTGTTTTTATACTTTTTCTGTCATGTGCAGTGTGATTGTTTATTGTTTAATCAAAAAATGAATATAACTGTCATTTTTTTTTTTTTTTTTTTTTTAATTAATAAAATTAAATTTATTTTAAATTAATAAATAAAATATTTTTTTTTTTATCATCATCATCATAGTATATGCAAAGAATATCTTTTTTTAAATCAGTAATTTAATTGAATATGATCTCAAGAATAGATCAAAAACTTTACTAATTCTATTAAACTTATTTCTTCCAATTAAAGCTGTTTGCTATTAATGTGTTCATTTTTATTATTTAAATAATTTAATAAATTGAATTTCAAATGAGAATTTATATATATAATTACTTATTGAATATTATAATAATAATTTTTATAAAAGTTCATTACTCTTTTTAAACATATAAAAATTGTTCCATTTACTTTATTACAATTACAATGAATTACAGCTCATAATATATTCAGCACTCACACAACCACCTGGTCTTTATCAACTATCCAATGCAATTACTCCAACTCCTTCACTTCCCCCATATCTTGCTCCTTGGTGGTTAGTGGCAGACATATTCTTCTTCTGTGTTAGAGTCCTATAAAAAGATTGCTAGACTTCATTTGAAAAATTTTATTTGTTGAATTTTTATTAATCAAAGAAATATGTATTTATATAACAAGAAATATTAATAATAATTAATCTATAAAAGGACATATAAATATTTTAAATTACATATAGTTTAAATAATAAAATTTATTATTGAAAATTGATTTCTGTAATAATGAAAAAGTTATATTTTTTATATTTCTTTGCATCTCTCTGTGCTAGTTTTGAATTTACTGTAAAACAGTAAATTCAAAACTAGCACAAGACTGCAGAAAATACTTTATATTTGATAAACATTTTCAACCCTCCTTCAGGATCATCATATATTTTTTTTACTTCATAAGCTAACTTTTAGTAGTGTAAGAATATTATTATAATATTTTTGCATCATTATATGATGATTAATAAAATGGAATTTTTTTCATTAAATTTAATTATCATGATATATTTATATTGGAATATATGATAATTAAAGAGTTATTTACAAAAATAAATTTTGGCATATTTTGATTTGTAGATATTATTTGCTAAATAGATTACTATATTTAGTCTGGTTTGATGTTAAGAGGAAAAACCAAGCACTAAGCAGAAATAAACCTTTATTGCTTAGTGCTTGGTTTTTCCTCTTTACTCTGATTAGTTGCAGAATGTCTACAGCTTTAGTAACAGACTAAATATTTTTATAATACAGATATTCAAAATAGAAAAAATAAATTATGACTTGATATTATAATTATGAATGTTTTTGAGAAAGTAAAATATTATGCATTAATTTTGAAGGATAAAATATGAAAAATATTGTTATGTTCATAGTATATAGCCAAATAAAAATAAAATATGCATTATGTTCAGAAAGTACAGTTCCTTCCAAAAAGTTTGTCACCTAAGCGGAAGATGTTCGGCTTCCTTACAATACTTACAAACCAATGAGATTAATCATTACAGGCGCGAATTCGAGTTTGCGGAGCTTTGGACGATTCCATTTATTTTTT
>AYEL01084934.1:0-30931 GCA_000484575.1 Olivierus martensii
TATAAATGGATGGAAAAATAATAATAGTAATTTGTTCCTTATTATCTATAACTGTCCAGAGAATTTTAAGTACTGAATTATGATTAATGAAAAAATTTTTGTACAGATAATTTTTATTATAATTTATATTTAATGTGCATTCTTTACTTTAATATTGTTTATCTTGAAAGATAAATAATTCAAAATCTGTGAATTTGCAAACTTTTATATATCTTAAATAAGTGATGATCAAAATTAGAATCAAATTTAATACACAGTTATAAGCTCTCAGTTAAAGTGAAAAACAATAATTTATTGCAGAGTACTTTCAGTTTTAATAAACCATCATCAGTGCAAGTATTACATCTTTAAAACAAAACATGATTCCATCTTGTTTTGTTTTAAAGATGTAATATTTGCACTGATGATGGTTTATTAAAACTGAAAGTACTCTGCAATAAATTATTGTTTTTCACTTTAACTGAAAGCTTATAACTGTGTATTATTTGTGATTTTAAAAGTGAATTTGGATATATATTTCAATCAAATTTAAAATTGCAAATATTGTAATAATTTCTTGCTTCAAATAAACACATTTGTTCCTTTTAAAAAAAATTGCAATAAATACAAATACTGTATATGCAATTTATTTTTTAATATAAACTGCATATTGTCCATATTTTGCAACTTCTTATCCAAGGAAATTAATTTCCCTACTATTCCAATTAATTGGGTAATTACTGTATTATTAAATTTAAATAAATTTAAGAAAATGCATTGTATAAGAAATTTGTTCCTTAAAATAACTTTAATTTTTACCTAAACCTAGATGTATTAATTAGATAATAGTTTTTTTTAATATTGACTTGTATTTAATTATATAGCAATATTATATAGTAATTTTTATTATTATTATAATATTACTACTACTATAAATAAAATATTTGTCATTAAAGTTTATGGTTACAACTTTAATAAGATGTAACTTTATTTATAGAATCAAATTCAAATTATTTTGAGATAAAATATTGCAAAATTTATGAACTATTTTCATGATGACTATATACACAAATGCTGAATTCTGTATCTTGTAATCTTGTAAATATCAATTAAAACATGGCATTTTCTAATTGATATTTACAATAAATATTATTATTTTGCTATATTCTATAAAATTAATAACCCTCTGTTAGTAAATTCATGTGATGTGTCATAGATGATGATTTTTTATTTTTCTTCCCAGTTTTAATAAAGATTACAAGATATAGAATTGTTCATTTGTGTATATAGTTATTGTGAAAAATAGTTCATAAATTTTACAATACTTTATCTAAAATAATTTGAATTTTATTCTATAAATAAAAATAAAGTTACATTTTATAAGAAGAGTAAAGCTCTGATCAGGGGTGGACTGGGACATATTTTCAGTTCTGGCATTATCCTGATAGCAGCCCACTAGTTAGACTTGGTATTAAGACAATTCACCGCAAAATATATTGTCACAAGGACATTTTGCCGTAAGATATAGAAAAGAAAAATAAAGTTATATTAAGTATTTTGAAATACTTCTAACATTTTTAGCTTGAAAAAGTCATTCTCAGCATTACAACAAGTTACACTTATAAAATAGTATTCTATGTTTTAGGAATAAATTTAAAATCTAAAACTGGATGTGATATCTATTCATATCTGATTTTTGATTTTAAATTTGTTCCAAAAGCATTGTATTCTAATTTGTGTTTGTAAATTATAATGCTGAGAATGACCTTTTTTTTTTTTTTTTCAAGCTAAAAACATTGTTTTAAATTTATTTTTAGCTTATTAAATATTTTCTATCTATATCAGAGTTTTGGCCTTATAAGTTTTGAGTAAGGTAAATAGTCTACTATTTTATATATAAAGTTACATCATCAGAGAGTATTGATCTCTCACACTACCAGCTTTATCTTTGTGTTAATAAATATATTCATTTTATTATTACATTGTTGTTAAAAGCTTAAATCTTGTGATATTTTTATAATAGTGAACATAAGTACATTAAATATACAATATACTCCTTATTAGCTTGAATAGTTGGGAAATAAATTATCCTGGATAATCCTCTAAAGAATCAGAATTATAGACAAGATTCGTTCAATATTAAAAAATAAATAAATTACAAACACACAACTAAACACACACACCTAAACACACACACACACACCTAAACACACACACACACAAACACACACACCGCACACGCACACGCACGCACACACACCTAAACACACCTAAACACACACACACACACACACACACACACACACACACACCACACACACACACACACACACACTACACACACACACACACGTACACACACACACACACGTACACACACACACACACACACACACACACACACACACGTACACACACACACGTACACACACACACACACACACACACACACACACACCACACACACACGCACACACACACACACACACACACACACACACACACACACACACACACCAGGCTCTTGTAAAAAACAATATACGTATTGTCTGTCCACGAAAGCCGCGCCTAGCTAAGGTGGATAATAATTTATTAGAAAAAGAAATTTGTTTATTTTTAGCAAGAAATTATTGTAATATTTGTTATTTTAATATGATTCTAATTTTTATCACTAATTATTTAAGATATAATAATGAAATTAATCTGGGACATTTAAAAATTGTTTATATAGTACAAATAAGATAAAATATTGATAACCATCAATTCTGAGTTGCAGATTATCCCCAGTTAATGTAAAACCCAGATAATCCAACCCTTGATAATCAGATCTGCTGTAATTACAGATGTTCCCCTGCTTACAATTATTTAACTTATGATAATCCACTCTTACAATTGCCCTTATGATATTCCATTCTTTGCTATTTTCATATCATATTGGCTAGAAATACTTTTTATTTTATTAAAAATTTACAGTCAGCTGATGACTGCATGCTAAAGCAATTATTTACTATCAGGAGAATCTGGGATCAAATCTGGATGTTTTTAACAGTTGGAGGACCTAGTCTTCCATTGTCTATTATTATTATTAAAATTACTATTATTGTCAGCCATTTTTGACATAATTTTTTTGATCTACGATGTGGTTATCAAAATATAACCTTATTGTAAATAGAGGAGCATCTATTTGTATTTTTTATTTTCATTTTAAAAAATATAGTATCTATAAAAGGGGGGCTTTATTGAAGAATTAACCATGAACTTAATTGAACTACTTATATAAAAAGACTAGAAAATTTTAGACTAGAATGAAATTTAAAATTTTATATTTGGTAAGTTTTAATAAGAGTGAATGAATAATTTTTTTACACAATTTAATGTGGTGAATATAATCACATTCATTTCATGGAGCATTGAAATCACAAGATCAATTTGAAATCAAATAATGCATTCAGAATAAATTTAAAAATTAATCATTATTATTTACTAGAATTTTTATTATATAGGCACTGTTAGATGCTCAAGAAAGATTTCAGCTTATTATTCCAGGATTCCGTTTTAATTTGGGTTTCTCAGGAAAATTTTATCATAAAGGTACTGAAGAAGAAAATAGTGGAGATGATATGTTATTAGGTAAGTCTTGTAAAGTTTTCCACTTGGATTTATTATAAATAACTTTATTAATAATTTTAGATTTATTTATAATAGAAAATGCTGAAAAATTTTGGTGGTTTTGCCATATGTGGAGCCATAGTCAACCTCACCTTTTTGACAACATTACATCTTTAGAAGTTGAAATGAGGCTTAATAGAGATTTTGCCAAAGTTTGTTTTAACTATTAAATTTTAATTAATATGTTTAGAATTATTTAGTAGTATACATATAAAATTATATTTTATTTTTCTAGAAACATTGGATTCCAATGGATTCAGGTTATTCAATAGCACCACATCACTCAGGGGTATATCCAGTTCATGGTCCATTATATGATGCTTGGAAAAGAGTGTGGAATGTAAAAGTAACAAGCACAGAAGAGTATCCACATTTGAGGCCTGCAAGATTAAGAAGAGGTTTTATACATAGAAATATTATGGTTAGTCAATGTAATTTCACTTTATTGTATCTTGTATGAGAAATTAAAAAAAATATTTTAACTATAATTAAATTCAATAGAAAAATTATAAAAAATTTTTTCTATTGAAGGTTTTGCCACGACAAACTTGTGGCCTTTACACACACACAATATTTATGGATAAGTATCCTGGTGGACCAGAAAAATTAGAAAATAGTATTCAAGGAGGAGAGTTATTTTATTTGTTTGTATATAATCCTGTAAGTATATGTTGGAATATTTGTACAAAAAAATTATATTAAGATGGAAGAAAAAAATCTGTATTTGCTTTTTTCAGTTTAACATATTTATGACACATCTATCTAATTATGGAAATGATCGACTTGCATTATATACTTTTGAATCTGTTATTAAATTTGTTCGTTGTTGGACTAATTTACAATTAGCCACAGTACCACCCCTACATCTTGCTGAAAAATATTTTCAAATGTTTCCAGATGAATCGGATCCAATTTGGATGGTAATTATTATTATTTTTTAAAATTTAATATACATTATATTAATAAAACTAAATATATCTTAAAGAATCCCTGCAATGATAAAAGACATCAGGCTATTTGGTCTGCAAACAAATCATGTGAACAGCTTCCTAAATTTTTAGTTATTGGTCCACAAAAAACAGGTCAGTATTAATTTTATTAATATTACATTATTACTGATTATTAACAAAATAGGTATAATTAAAATTCGTAATGTTATTGCAAAATTATTCACATTATTTTAGAAAGAAAAAGTATAACAATGAGAAAAAATTTTTAACATAGCAAGTTCAGAATCAGTACTGCTAGAAAATTGTAATTTTAAATAGATCAAAGTGCCTTTGAAAAAGAATATGTATCTTATATACTGATAAATCATTTTAAATTTGAAATTATGAAAGGTATTGAGTTGATTGACTGACAAAAAGATTTTATTTGATTTTGAATGTATTTTGCAAAGCAATAATATTTATTCTGGTTAATGGTTAATCAAATCTATTTTTGCAAGAAATATGACACTGTAATGACACCTACAATTTACTATATGAATTATTATTTATTACTTTTCTAGAAATTATGTAAACTATATTGTTGAGATATGGAACAAATTTGATATTTTTTTGTATTCATTTTATTTATCATAAAATTTTGGGCATTAAAGCTATTGGTTGGAGGGCTGCATTAAGTAGTTCCGAGGGCCATGGTTTGCCCATCCCTGCTTTAAACATTGATAAAAAAAAATAAGCCCTTAAGTGATATATTTGCAAAAACTAAATTGTTTAATTAATTTTTCATTTGTGCTTTATAGAAATTCAATGAAAATAAAGTGAATCTCTGAAACTGTGAATCTCTGAAACTGCATAAGTTGAAACCAGAAAAATTGGACCTACTGTACATAAACAGGTTCATGTTAAATCAAACTTCAGATGATGATGACAAAATCATCTGAATCTTAATTTAAATTTTGAATATCACAAGTAAAGAAGAAAATACACAAGTCATTTTTTATATGAGTCATCTTATATTACAAGATTTGAAGTTTTGTTTTTTATTTTTAAATTATTTTTGTTTTTAAATTATTTTTGTTTTTGCAAACAATATTCCATAATTTAAAATAACAATGGGTGAAATTGATGATACTCAAAGAAATAATAATTCTAAATTACATCATCTACATTTTAAGATAAAATATTTGTTGAAAATTGTTCATAAGATGAAAATTTGTAAAATCAAAATCCAATTCTTGTTTCAAATTGGTTCTTAAGTTTCAGAATATCATGACATCTTGCTGAAAAATATTTTTTAATGAAGTTAACCAAATTTTTTTAAGTTAAAGATAAGAGAACTGATGTATAATAATTATCGTAAACTATCTATATATTATCTATTTGACCTATTCTTGCCATTCAAAATAAAACAAATTTGAATTTTCCAATCAGTGTGCATTTAAGTTTTAAAAAGTATCCCCAATGATTTGTAAGATTTTTATTTAAATATTTATGTTAAATTTATTCATAATTCTTAAAAAATTTTGATAAATTATTCACAAATAAATCAGATTTTCTGAATTGATAAAATTTCATCTTCATTTTTTAATCTTTGCATAAAAAATCTGTAATTATGGCTTTTATTACAATAATTATTTATTTAATATAGCTGTAATCCATTAGAAATGCAATTCACTATAACATGATTCCACTTTTAGTGCAAATTAGATAGTGTTGATTTTCATCCAAAATACTCTCTTTTGGTATATATAGCTATGTTTTTCTTTGTTTTCCAAGAAACTTTAATACAGTGTATCAATAAAAATTTTTAAGAATGCAGTTTCATATAAATTTTATAATTTTAGTGTAATTTTTGCTTAGCATTTAGTTATGTAGTTATTACTTGTAATTCTTAAATAAATTGAATATATGTACAGAATTTGTTAAGGTGATCCTACTTATAGTGCAATGTAATACTTTGGATTGCAGATCCTAAATTATAAATAGTTGTAGTTGTTTTGGATGTATGGCAATAAGCACACGCACACACAAAGTCTTGATGTCATTGATAAATTCTGATATTGGTGATTGCAATTGACCTGGATTTGTTTTCTTGACTCAGTGGTTTGATATATGGAAAGTATCTCTTTTTGTGTCTGATTCTTGTAGTTTTATGTTCTTTATGTTTACTAAGATAATATGTAGGATCCTAGTAAACAAATAGTATCAAGAAATCCATAAATTTTTGTCATTTCTGGCTTCAACCATTTCCGACTTATGGAATTAAAATTGGGAATATGGAACTCCTACAGGGTTTATTGAAATAAAATCATTAACCATTACTTTCATAATTACTTATCTTGATTGAGTCTAACAGTGGATGCATTAACATTTAGTCTTTGTTCCAAGTTTGAATATGAAATCAGTCAGTAAAATGTCTAATTATTGAAAAATATTAAGCCCACTCTCATGATATATTACTTAACAAATAAGATAAAGTAATTGAAAATAATTTAATTTGTTAATTAAAAAAATATAAACGAACCAAAAAAGCACATTACTGCAGTATAAAAAGTTTTTTTATGTTTTAAAAACCTAGCTAACATTTTTGGTTCATTAAATCATTGTCAGGTATAAAGTTCCAATTACAATGGAAATATAACAGAATAGAACAGGTGTTACTATGGTAACCACAGAATATAAGAATATCGTTAATTACAATTCAAAAATCTTTGCAGTTCCGATAAACTAAGTTAACACATGGCATTAACTACACAAAAATAATAAACACTTTACGTATTACAAAAATATAAAATATCATTAAGAATTAAATTAATCAATTACAATAAAACTAAAAAATAAAATAAAAAGCAATTGAGCCTAGTAAAGCAGGCAGTCCATTAAAATTTTTACTTCTTAACGTCAATCAAGGTTTATAAATACTTATTGGCTAACTTGTTCTTTATACAAGGCATACTTCCACACCTCTGAAGGCTCCCATGCAAGTCCATCGTTTATCAAATTTTCTTTTCTTTTTCTCCTTATAATTTCCAGGGATTCAGTTATTATCGGCGGGGAACGTTCTTAATTATCTTGGCCTCATCTCAAAGTATATTGATGTTTTTACTATACGTTTCTTGTGCAAGAGAGGTGGAAGTTCTTGCTTGCTCTATGTCCTTTTTATGTTGTTCCAATCTTCTATTCAGTTTTATACTAGTCACACCTACATAGGCTTGATCTTCTATTAGACTCTAAATCTTCAATGGGAATTCTGTATACCCCTTTCTGCTCCGTTTTTTTAGGTGGGTCTTTTTCATTCCTGAGCGCGTTGAAGACAGTGGTGGACCTCTCTGGCACTAATCTTTTATTACTACTTTTAGCAACCTTCTTTATAACATTCAAGTTTTTCAGGTGATATGGTATCGGCAAAAACCTTTCTCCGACATTTTCATTGGGTTTTATTACATTGTCTTTATGCCTTACGGAGTTATCAACTAGCTTAAAAATGCGTGACAGGAATGCTTCGGAGTAACCATGTTGTAGTCCTACGTCCTTTATGTAACGCAGTTTTTTCAGTAAATCATCAGTCTCCTTGCAGTATATTAATGCCCTCCTGTATAGACTACGAAATGCCGCTCTCTTATAACTAATTGAATCATTTGACCAATACGGGATGAGGATAGGTCGGTAAGTGGATTTTCTGTATACTGATGTTCTAAAGCCTTGCCCATCTACCTGCAAATAGATGTCTAAAAAATGAATCTCTGACCTACTTACCTGTTCCTTTTTTAGGGTTATTCCGAACTGGTTTAACGTGAACTTCTCCGCAAATCTGTCTACCTCAGACCCATCTCTCCAAATTACAAGATCACCCACATACTTTACATAAAACTTAGTTAGGGGTTGGAACTGTGGGAGGACATCGTTCTCCACCGACCTTAAGAGAATTTCCGACAAGGTACCAGCTATGGGACTTCCTATCAGTACACCTGTTAATTGCTTGTATATCTTGCCTCTAAAGGTAAAATATGACCCATAGCAAATGATGTAATCTATTTCTCTCAATAGACCCGGATTTCTTTGGTCTTGCGGGACGTGTTCCAGTAAAAACCTATAAAAATTCAAGCAGGTCGGTTCAATTCTAAGTGAAGGATATAGGGCCTCATAATCATATGAGGTGAGGATGTCTCCATAGTCTAGTTTTACTTTCTTTAGCCTTTCTAGGATGGTGTTGGCATCTGTCGTTGAGTTCTGTGTGCTTCCCAAAATGTCGTTGCACCATTTGGCTATTGTCTTTTCAAGAAAATATGTCGGGGCAAGCCTCTTTTCCACAATGGGTCTCGCTTGGATAGGTGTTTTATGCGTTTTTATAAACGCATAAAACACCTATCCAAGCGAGACTTGCCCGAGACTTTTTGCGTTTTTATAATCGCAAAAAGTCTCAGGGAAGTAGGTGTAGTTTGTTTGCATACATTCCATATTGTCGGGAAATGGGTATGCTTAATATGGAATGTATGCAAACAAACTACACCTACTTGCCCAAGACTTTTTGCGTTTATAAAAACGCATAAAACACCTATCCAAGCGAGACCCATTGTGGAAAAGAGGCTTGCCCCGACATATTTTCTTGAAAAGACAATAGCCAAATGGTGCAACGACATTTTGGGAAGCACACAGAACTCAACGACAGATGCCAACACCATCCTAGAAAGGCTAAAGAAAGTAAAACTAGACCATGGAGACATCCTCACCTCATATGATTGAGGCCCTATATCCTTCACTTAAAATTAAACCGACCTCCTTGAATTTTTATAGGTTTTTACTGGAACGCGTCCCGCAAGACCAAAGAAATCCGGGTCTATTGAGAGAAATAGCTTACATCATTTGCTATGGGTCATATTTTACCTTTAGAGGCAAGATATACAAGCAATTAACAGGTGTACTGATAGGAAGTCCCATAGCTGGTACCTTGTCGGAAATTCTCTTAAGGTCGGTGGAGAACGATGTCCTCCCACAGTTCCAACCCCTAACTAAGTTTTATGTAAAGTATGTGGGTGATCTTGTAATTTGGAGAGATGGGTCTGAGGTAGACAGATTTGCGGAGAAGTTCACGTTAAACCAGTTCGGAATAACCCTAAAAAAGGAACAGGTAAGTAGGTCAGAGATTCATTTTTTAGACATCTATTTGCAGGTAGATGGGCAAGGCTTTAGAACATCAGTATACAGAAAATCCACTTACCGACCTATCCTCATCCCGTATTGGTCAAATGATTCAATTAGTTATAAGAGAGCGGCATTTCGTAGTCTATACAGGAGGGCATTAATATACTGCAAGGAGAGTGCATTTATGTTTTTGAATAACTGAAATTTGGTACAGTTTTGTGTGTTTGAACTTTTGTTTTGTTAATTAATTTTATTGCACTGATGATATCAAAGTTTTCAGTGTATGCAAAAATTTGTAACCAAGGATGTATTAATTTCAAAATTTCAGGCTATGTGCTTTTCTTTTTTAGGTTGAAAACCATATATATAAATACTTATCGCTCTGAATTTTTTCTCTAATGTTTCTATATCATTTTTTTTATAGTTTAAATATTATATGTTGTTATTAATTTAATTGCCAATAAACTGTATTTGTATATAATTTGAGATGAGGCCAAGATAATTAAGAACGTTCCCCGCCGATAATAACTGAATCCCTGGAAATTATCAGGAGAAAAAGAAAAGAAAATTTGATAAACGATAGACTTGCATGGGAGCCTTCAGAGGTGTGGAAGTATGCCTTGTATAAAGAACAAGTTAGCCAATAAGTATTTATAAACCTTGATTGACGTTAAGAAGTAAAAATTTTAATGGACTGCCTGCTTTACTAGGCTCAATTGCTTTTTATTTTATTTTTTAGTTTTATAGTAATTGATTAATTTAATTCTTAATGATATTTTATATTTTTGTAATATGTAAAGTGTTTATTATTTTTGTGAAGTTAATGCCATGTGTTAACTTAGTTTATCGGAACTGCAAAGATTTTTGAATTGTAATTAACGATATTCTTATATTCTGAGGTTACCATAGTAACACCTGTTCTATTCTGTTATATTTCCATTGTAATTGGAACTTTATGCCTGACGATGGTTTAATAAACCAAAAACGTTAGCTAGTTTTTTAAAAAATAAAAAAACTTTTTATACTGCAGTAATGTGCTTTTTTGGTTCGTTTATGTTTTTGAATAACTGAAATTTGGTACAGTTTTGTGTGTTTGAACTTTTGTTTTGTTAATTAATTTTATTGCACTGATGATATCAAAGTTTTCAGTGTATGCAAAAATTTGTAACCAAGGATGTATTAATTTCAAAATTTCAGGCTATGTGCTTTTCTTTTTTAGGTTGAAAACCATATATATAAATACTTATCGCTCTGAATTTTTTCTCTAATGTTTCTATATCATTTAAATATTATATGTTGTTATTAATTTAATTGCCAATAAACTGTATTTGTATATAATTTTATTTTAATTTGCACTGAAACAGTTTTATAATAATTAAAACTATTCAATAATAATAAAGTCTTTGGTTTTACATAATTGCATTTCTGTTTTAATAAACAAAAAGAATTTCATGTACATTTCATATTCTTCTTAAATTGCAATATTTCTTTATCAATCAGCACACAATATTAGCAAATGAATACCGTGTCTAAATTTCTTCATAAAATATAGTATGAGTAGTGTTTAAATTTTTTCATAAAATATTCTAACATTTCACAATTTTTTTAGCTAAAAGTATTAAATAAATGAAATGTTTATTCCCCAAACTTAAATTGCTGCAAATATTTTATTTCAGGTATTACAAAATAATTACAATGTCTTTGGAAGAAAGGATAGAATTAATTTTTTATTTAGGTTTTTAGACATTTTTTGTTACACAAACTTTGAAAATAGCATACATTTTCAATGATAACTATTTGCTAGTTTTATATTTATCCTGTAACATATCAGTAGTTTATTTTTTTATTCATATTGATGAAACTGTACAATTTTAAATATAAAAAAATATTATACTGATATAATGTAATCTTTGAGGACAGCAACATTTATTTTCTTCTGAAGCAATAAATTACTTAGTTCTAATATATATAAATAAAAATTTGGCAGCATAATAATCAATGTCATCAGTAAATTGTTTACCTATTAAGAGTTAACTAAATCATCACTCAGATTTGTTGTATGCAATAACATCAAATACATATAATATAACTGATGGGTATAAATATAAAATAACTAATATAAAGAATGAACTCAGCTGAGTTCTTTATCAAGTGTTATTTTGTATATGATTCATAATGTACAATTATCATTTCAATAAACTAAATAGAAATAATTCAAAAATTATAATAGAATTAATTAATTATTTTATATTGTTAATGTTTTTTTTATTTTACCAAGTTCTTTCTCTGTGAATATATATATAAACTTAAATTTTTATTTAATATTTTGTAAATAATTGTATTTTGCTTATTATTAAGAAATCTTATACAAATAAATTAATATACAAAATATTGATTTTGCTATTGAATATTGTAAAAAGATTTTTAGTTTAACATTAGTAGTTGTAGATATATCTCTTAGAATTAAACTTAATCACTTAGGTAATGATATCTATGAGCAATACCTTTAATTGTAATTTTTTTTCTATTAAATAAAGGAACAACAGCTTTATATACTTTTCTCTCAATGCATCCTGCCATTGTTAGTAATTATCCAAGTCTTGAAACTTTTGAAGAAGTTCAGTTTTTTAATGGTCGAAATTATTATAAAGGATTAGATTGGTAAGTACTCTATATGCACTAAACATTTGTGTATTATACAATAAAACATTTTTTTATTTTATTTTAGGTATATGAGTTTCTTCCCAGTTCCTAAAAATTCCACAGATAAATATTTATTTGAGAAAAGTGCTACTTATTTTGATGGTGAATTAGTACCAATGAGATCTTATGCATTGTTACCTAATGCCAAGTTGGTAACAATTTTAATAAGTCCTATTAAAAGAGCTTACTCCTGGTATCAGGCAAGTTAAATTTTTATATATTATACATGAAATATATAAGAATTGGATCAGCATAACAAATATTATATAAAACTGAATACAGCTACACCTTATTTTACATAAAACTTAAAACTGAATTTATGAAATCAAATCATGCAAATCTCTAATGATAATTCTTTTAGTGATGCATTTCCATTTAAAATCTCTAAATTGCAGAAATTAGGATCTTTAAATCCTTAATTTACAAAATAATAATGTCTAATTTTTCCAACTAATGGAAAAAGAAAATTTTTTCATAGAACATTTACACAGCCTAGTGAATAGGATATGGGAAATATTAGAATTACAATATCAGGATTCGGGGACCCCGACCCCAGACCTACCGGTTGACGATGGTCCATGTAAAGTTTTAGGTGAATGTTCAGTTCATACTCCAACAAACGAGGAAAAAAATGGGTGACAAATTCCATATTAATAGCAATATTGTAAAACTACCTTTATTTTTGTTGAAAACCTGACCAACTGGTCCAATGTACAAAGTACAAAAAATAAAAATATTAACAAACTTTCTATTGTTCGTGACTTTCTTTTTCTTTCAGCTTCAAAAAACGAAAAGTCCACAAAAAAGCACAGTATTCACAGACGAGTAGACAAGACAGTACATTAATTCCACAAAACAACCCCAGACCACTTTCACAACAATGACACAAAACATCCAAAACGGTTGTTAGAGGATTCTGCCCAGAGTAAACTGTCACCTGCTTTTTAAAACTTCTTGATGTCACTAACTGCTTTACATGACGTTCACATGTTCAAAATTTACATTTCAAAATTATCATTACATTTTCAAAATTATAAAACCAAAATACATTACTTTAATTTTAGATACAGAAGAATAAAAAAACATTATCATAAAAAAGTACAATTCTGTAAAAAAAAAAACACAAAGTCAGTCGTCACTCAGTATGGTGAAACAATATGGCGGACACACCTGTTAACAGCCAACAGGTAGAAACCTTTGTCTTTTTCAATCCGATCCTTACAACAATACTACATAATATAATTAATGCTTAAATTTGACTTCCATCAAACCAGATTACAGAAGTCTGGAATAAATTATTTATAGTTAATAATTTCTTTAATATGAAAAGCATTATTATTATAAACTTTATTTTTTAAAATACAGAAAAATATGCTATAGAATTGAATACAGAATTGAACAGAAATTAAATGACAAAGTTTTTGGTATATTTTTCAGAAATATGCATTTCAAATTAACACTTACAACATATATATAATTAATATCTTCTTATGTGGAATCTTTGATATGAAGGTTTTTAATTGGTTCACTTAATATAGTGATTCCAAAGTTTTTCCTAGACTGCTCTTTCAGAATGAAAAATTGCTCATGTCACATCAAAAAATTTGTTTTGATATAAAATTAATTATATTACTGAACAAAATCTGAAAACTTCTACAAGTTTCTATATTTACCAAATTATATCACACATAACAAAATAAATAAGAAAATAATTTTTGTATGAATTTTTTTGATTGTCTTTGAAGTTTCCTACTGCATCATTTGAGACCATTGACAATTCCATCTTCTTTCTTGGAATGTTTCTTTCTAATATCTCCTATCTATCTTTTTAGAATTCTCAGCTGCTCTCATTTTCTCTTTCCTTTTAATAAATTCTTTGACTAGCAGTTTATCTGCAATCATCATTTCAAGCAGTTCTGTTTTTCCCCTCCAAGATAGTCTGAAAGCTTGTTTTGGTAATACAAATTAAATGCATTTATTTTATATCTGATTTGCTTCCATAGACCACACTTGATCAAATATTAATTAAATCTTATTTTTGACTGTGTATCAATGTCATTTCTTAAGATTTAACCATAATTCCAGAAGTGTTTGCTGATTCTGATCTCAACTTCCTTGGTTTTCTTCCATCTTCAGAGAATATGATTTTACTTGTTGTATATCATGGTCCAGAGCCTTAAGCTTCTCTCTTCTTTCTCATAAATTTGTTCATTTTGAAGTTTAGTTTATTGTGAAATAATTACAAAGAAAAAAATCAAACTAGTTTGAAATCAGTAATAAATACATCATCAGCATGCCTTATATTGTTAATATATTTCTCATAAATGTTTACTATAAATATGAATAAGATTAGAGATATTAAAAATGTAGATCAATTTTGTTTCTTTATTTAAAGGCTTTAATATATTATAATATTTTCCATACAGCTGATTTCAAACTGAACAAATATACAGCTGGATATTTGTTTGATATTTTCAAAAAAATTTTATCTATAAAAATATGTACAGTAGACTTTCTTTTATCTGGTCTTGCTTTAACTGCCCAGATTTTCATTCAGCTATGAATGAAAAGAGAAATGAATAAAAAAACGAATAATTCATTTGGAAGGGGAAAAATGTGTTTAAAACTGTGATAAGATATATTGAACAGAAAAATAATTAATATAATTCTTATGAAAAATAGCATGATTTAAAAAAAAAAATTTAAATCAAAAAGACAAATGAAGTTTACTGATTTGATTTAATAAACAATATATAATTTACAAATTATAATGGTATTTTCTGATTAATTAACCATTTGTTTATCCAGCCTAACAAGTAAGATCCACTCCCATAGGGGTTGGATAAAAGGTAGTTTACTCTATTGTTAATTTACTGCATACATACACCTAAAAAAACAAATTTTAATATTTCTAGAATTATGAAATTAATTTTTCATTATTTTATTTTGCTTAAAAATTTTCAAATGTTTCTTAAACCAGTGTTTCTAAACCCTATAATTCAGTTTGAATCATTTCTGTTAAGCAATACTGCTAATATTTTTCATAATCCAATATTTATTCATTTAAACATATATTTTTCCAGTATTCCATTTTTTAACAAAAATATAGTAGTAGTATTGCATAGAATACAATAGATTTATTCAAGTAGCATTTTTTGTCCTATGATTGACTCTAAGCTATAAAATGAGAAAAATTTGAATACATTCTTAAAAAATTTATCAGACAAGGTATCGAAATCACATTATATGATGTCTTCGAAAACTTTTTTGATGATTATTTTTCACAGTATAGTTAAAATAGTCATCACTACAGCCAAAAGTATTTTCATGAATAAATCTGTTGTATTCTCTGCTGTAGTTCTGTTCTATTTTTGTTTTTATATTTTAAGAATGGCAGATATTAATAATTTTGATAATTCATATATCCATCTTCATAGATACATTATATTTATAATGCATCTGTGCAAAGTAAGGTATGAATATATTTAAAAGATTATGATGTTTTTGCATTCTAATTTTTGATTTTTATAAAATAGAATTTTATTTATAGGAATTAAACTGAAAGAAAAGTCTATTTTTACACAATTTGATTTTTATTTAATAGCACATGCGAGCTCACAGGGACACAACATCTTTAAATTATAGTTTCTATGAAGTTGTTACAGCTGGAGATCATTCTCCTAGGACATTACGTGAGTTAAGAAATCGCTGTCTTAGTCCTGGAATGTATGCTCAGCATTTAGAACGCTGGCTAAATTATTATCCACCTGTGCAGGTAAATGTTTTTATCATTTTTAGTAATTTTATATTATTATTTAAATGATAAAATATTTTCTATTCTAGCTTATGATTATAGATGGTGAAGAATTAAAAGCTGATCCAATTTCTGTTTTAAATAACCTTCAGCATTTTCTTAAAATCAAACCATTCTATGATTATAATGAACATTTAAGGTAAATTTTTAGTTTGAAAATATTACATATGAATGTAAATAATCTTATATAATTTAAAATATAGATACATTTTCATAATCCTAAATATTAAGAAACGTTTATAGTCAACCTCTGAGAAGTTGAGCTCTGAGCAGCAAAGTCTGTTCTGAAAAACAAACAATGAAAATCGAATGCGCTACTTTGTACCGGCTAGAGTAATACAATAAAATAACTATCATTTAATTAAGTATGTTTTCAACAATGAAAAGTGAAATCATATGGATATGAGCATATAAGTATAACATCACTTAAAATTAGCATTGAATGCGCTACTTTGTACCAGCTAGAGTAATACAATAAAATAACTATCATTTAATTAAGTACGTTTTCAACGATGAAAAGTGAAATCATATGGATATGAGCATATAAGTATAACATCACTTAAAATTAGCATGTTTTTCTATAAATATTATACATTCTTATAATATAGCCTTAAAATAATTCAGTATTTTAAAATATTTTTTGTGATTGATTTATTTTAATATATCATAAAAAATTTCAAAATTTTATTTAAAACTGTAATTATTTTATTGTATGATTCTAGCCATTAATAGGCACAAAGTAGAACATTCGATTTTCAATCTCTCTCCCGTTTACAGAATAAGCTTTGTGGCTCACAGTTGAACTTCTCAGAGGTTGACTATACACTTTTTATTCATTTTGGCTCATCTTTGAGCTTAATGACTTTTTTTTTATATTGGTGTAAAAATTATTGTTCAGTTATGTTAAATTCTAATTAGGTGATCATTTCATCATAATGATAGTTTTGATTTGTTTACCAAATATGCCCTTTATTTTTCCATTTTATATACCGTATATATGTATATTTATTAGTTTCAATGCAAAGTATTAAAGGGACCAGATTTTATATTAATTTATTATTAGGAGTTACCATACTCATATTCATAATTATTATAGTCAGAAAATAAAAACATTTATCTTATTAATATCAATGCTAATGAATATTACATTTTATGAATGTATAAAGCAGCACAGCAGATTTTCTATTTTATTAACAGTAATAACTTTTTTGATTCTATAACAAGCTTTCTTCAGTTACATATACTTTGATTAAAAGAACAGCAGACAAACAGTTAACTTAAATTTTAAATCAAATATCTAATGCAGTTCTTGCAATTCTAAACAATTGTTTGAAACCATCATATGTAATATTTACATAAAGTAAAATTTTACAGCATAAATTTTATGATAAAACTTATAATACCAATAATTTGTGTGTTAATATTTCTACACTGTTTCTCTAATTCCTTTTCCGCAATATTGATAATTACAAGTTTAGAATCATATATACTGGAAAACCTGTGCTAGGTGGCCAGCTTTGGACGGCTAAGATTATGACCACCAAACATAGATTGGCCACCAGACACAGTTAGCTACAAATTTCTTTATTAAACATCAGAGTTTAAAATACAAAGTTTATGACACAGTTTCACATTGTTAATTAAATCTAAGGATCATCACTAATTAATGTCTGTTTTCAGAATTTTTTCATTTTAGAATGCTTAGCTGATAGAAAATCTAGAGCTAATCTGGAATTTCTGATCAAAATATGATTTGATGGAGACCTAGTAGATGTTGCACACAAGGTGCCAAAATTAAATATCATTGGCCATGGCCATGGAATACAAGCCATTTTACACAGTTTAAAAATTTCACAATATGCTTGGGCAGATATTAAGATGGCTGTGGCTTGCAGGTTGGCCACCAGCACAGATTTTCCTGTAATAAAGGAATAAGTATGTGAAGTCCATGTTTCTGTTCATGTGCGAACTCCTGGGACTGAATGCTGCCATTATTATTTTCTTTCACTTTGAATCTTTATTTAATCTTTTAGAAAACTAAATTCCAATTTCAGTATAAATTTTGTTTTACATTATCATAGTTTACTTTCTATTTATGTTTGTATACTTTTTGTTATTTGACTTCAATTTTTGGCTGTTTTCCTGTTTTGCATATGACATGCTGAAGCTACATAAATGTTGATTTAAATAATTTTTAATATATTTCAGAATTTAAATAGCATTTATTTCAGAAATTATCTTAAAAAATAATTATAATAATTATAATTATTATTTTACCTACATAACTAAATTGGTAAATCGATAGTTTGTTAATTGCCAGTTTTATGTAAAGAAAATTTTAAAGTTTGGTCTGGAGGAAGAAACAAACAAAAGTACTGTATACAAAGAATGTGTTAAATAAATGAAAAATCTCAAGTTTGACAAGATAAGAAAAAAATGTCTTTTTTTTTTGTTTTATTTGGGCACATAGTAACCAGTAGCAAACTAGTAAATTAAAAAGTTGTTATAAAACTTTAATTTATGAATATTATATGATGATTTTGAATGATAGGAATTCACTAGATATTTGATTTAAATTTAAACCTGTTATTGCATTGTTTACTTTGAGAGAAGTATCCAAGAAATATAGAGATTATTAATTTTGGATTTCACTCATTTTATAATTTTTTGTGTTATAGGTTAGGATAAACTAAACTAGATTAAAGAAATATAACAATGTATTCTATTATAACTTTTAATGTAATGTACAGTTCGTTCCAAAAAGGTAGTCACATAAACGGAAGATGTTCGGCTTCCTTACAATACTTACAAACCAATGAGATTAATCGGTTCAGGTGCGAATTTGAGTTTGCAGAGCTTTGGACAATTCCATTTTTTTCTTCTAAGCAACAGGGTTAGGTAGGCTTTAATGACAGGTGTTCAATCATTTTTTCCGAAAATTGATTTTGAGCATTTATTAGGAAGGTTTCAATTTATTATTTACAAATTAATCTATGTTGTTATTAATTTAGGCAAAATGCAGCATTATAGAGTCGTAACTAAATGAGTAATTAAGCGATAAGTTGTTAAAGCACCAAACAAAGCACCGGCAATAACATAATGGCGACTACAGGAAGTATTTTATTTTATTGTTATATTTGAAAATGTATATTTCTTTCTGCGTTTGTAATAAAATTAAAAACTGTTCTAAATGATTCTCATTGATAAAGTGTTTAATATCCGTTAATTGACCAAATGATAAAAACCAAATGATATTTATTTATTTTCCATGACAACTTAATCGTCAGTTTAAAAAAGAAAAAATAAAAATTGAACATGAGTGTCAAAATATTTTCCATGACAACTTAATCATCAGTTTAAAAAAGAAAAAATAAAAATTGAACATGAGTGTCAAAATGAATTTTGTTATTATGTCTGTCTTGCTTTCCTGCTAATTTTTCTAATAAGAGTTTATATTTGTGTTCAATAGTCAAATTTAATTTTCTAATAAGAGTTTATATTTGTGTTGGATAGACAAATTTATAGTTTGTTTTATTGATACCATGTCTTTTTGAAATTTCGATATAAAGACAAAGCACCATGTCTTTCTGAAAGTTTGGTATAAAGACAAAGTATAACAGATTTCACTTGTTACATATTTATGCATTATGTTTTATTTATTTTAATAAAGATATAATAACTATCTTTCATTTTGTATTTTTATTGTTTTCACTCAAAATATTATAAAACAATTGGACTCGATCTGTAAAGATATAAATGCTAATCTCAGTTTCTACAAAATTTCATTTTAAAAAATCATTTCTTATGAAATACTTTATTAATTATATCATTAAATGTTTATTTTGATGAACTAATGCTTAATAAAATATATAGTAAATAAATTTGCAAGATAAGCTATTATTATACAATATGCTGTTATATAAAGTATTATAAGATTAGATCACAATAGTATATTTCCGCTCATTTATATGAGCGGGGAATTTCTAGTTATTGTTAATTTGTTTTTTTTTTTTTCGTACCGTATTCGGTGTTAATTAATGCTTATGTTTTCATTTTCAAAAATAAATTGAAAAAGTATAAGCATTAAATTGTGTGTAAAAATTAATGAACCAATCCCCTTTTTTTTCTTTAATCCTTATCTCATTTTACACGGTTATAAACAACATATCCTCGACTTTTCTTTATTTTCATTAGATCGATTTACACAGTTTACAGTTTAATTAAACATATCCTTCTATTTTGTATGAATTCTGCGTCTCGTTTTACACGGTTTCGGTTTGCATGATTTTCCAGGAACGTATCTACCGTGTAAATCGAGGGATGAGTGTATTTAATTTTGATTATATTTACGATAACGTTTCGATTTTGTTCAAGAAATTTTCATAATCGAATAGGTATATTCTTATAATAGAGTTGTTGTTAGCAACTTCGAATAACTTTTTATAATGATTTTTGACATATTATTAAGATCTTTTGTCTCTCGGGGAAGCAGAGTTTATTGGTTTCATTACCACTCGACTCGTATTATTTCTAAGAAAACTCCCTCGGGGAGAAAAATACAGTTTCTTAACTTATATTTGTTATCGAAAAGTTACAGTATTTGGAAACGATATTTCTGTCGTTTTTTTTATGTAAATCGAGAGATGAGTGTACTTAATTTTGATTATATTTACGATAACGTTTCGATTTTGTTCAAGAAATTTTCATAATCGAATAGGTATATTCTTATAATAGAGTTGTTGTTAGCAACTTCGAATAACTTTTTATAATGATTTTTGACATATTATTAAGATCTTTTGTCTCTCGGGGAAGCAGAGTTTATTGGTTTCATTACCACTCGACTCGTATTATTTCTAAGAAAACTCCCTCGGGGAGAAAAATACAGTTTCTTAACTTATATTTGTTATCGAAAAGTTACAGTATTTGGAAACGATATTTCTGTCGTTTTTTTTAAGAATTAAATTACGAAATTTAACTGTTGGGTCATTCCATATAAAATCAGCAAAATTTAAACAGTGGTCGCTGCATGATTTTTGATTTTGATGAATTTTGGCATGTTGTTTATGTATATTCCCAAAGGCTCAAAAGTATTATTATTTACTTTAAAAAAAATTTAATTTCTGAGATATGAGAAAGAATATGTATGGAGGCAGACTAAAATTTGTATATTTTGTACTTTTTATAATCGCCTGTAGTTTTTTATGTGATTAGCATCGAGAGGTGGAATGGGTATTACTTCAAAGCATATAAAATGAGGTTTTCAACCTTGTATATTTTGTTTAAAAAATCCTAGGATTAACTAGTGTTTTGACACTCCAAACTCTGCAGATGAAGATTGCATTTTTCATAACTTAAGAGTTTTTAATACTAAAAGAAACAGAGATAACAAAGTTTTTTTTCAATCTCTCATTACCCAAGCATAAGTAGATTTACAATAAAATTTATGAACCTCCTTGCTTGAAATAGTGAGTGATTAGTTTTTTCAGTTCAGAGCGCTGTAATCGACCCATTTCATTCATATACCTCACCCCCTATTCTTAGTCAAAACGGATGCTTCCATTTTTAGCTTCCACTATGTAGGTTTGAACTGACAGACTTTATAAACAATCAACTTCCAGTAAGCTCAGTCCCTGCGAAGTAGGAGACTATCTTTTTGGAACGAACTGTATATATGTGCAACTTGAAAAATATAAATTGTTATTCAAATCATCCAATGCTTTGTGTACTGAAGATGGATGTATCATTCTGATAATGCTCTAGTGCATATATAATAATTCTTCAAGCATTGCTGTTTATTTCTTTTATTAGAGAAGTAAAAAAACTAGATCATATGATATATTCCTAATACTAATTTACTGCATATAAAATAAACTGAAAAGATTGCAATATAAATAAGTTCTTAAACTATTTCTCATTCTATAATTCATCATCCTCTAGTTTGCATATTACTATATAATCTTTAATTGGCACAATCTTACAAATTGTAAAACTGTACCATCCAAAAAACATGGGATCACCACTTTTAGTACTGATATAAATGATAAATTTTTATTGTTGGATAGCTGTGGTACTTTTGCAGTTTTTTTTTGTTTTTTTGGATGAACAAAATAAAGATTAAACTTAAATATTAGAAAGAACACAAATGTTTTGCTTACTGGAACATTTAATAATATACTCTATTAGTAGAAAAATGATTCAATTAATTTTATTAAAATTGATTCACAAAGGCAATGAGTAATTCTATGGAAAATGCATATAAATTAAGAAATTCGCTTTAGCCTAAATTAAAACTTTCAAGTAAACAATGAAGAATTTTTACAAAAGGTATTGTAAGAGAAACACATCAAATTATACAAGTTTTTAAACTGTGCAGCAGTAGTTTTTTTTCTAATAATATTTTTTGCTCTTAAGAAAAACTTTTATTTTCTCATAAGTAATTGTATGTACTCAAAAACTGAAAAAAATTATACAATAGAGGATCATTTATTTGAAACTGGTCTGGCCCCAACCCCAACTATTTCAGATATTAGATAACTTAATCTTTCATATAAAACAAACTGAAAAAGGTCTTGATGAGTTATCATAGGAAATAAATAACATTAACATGTGCAAATATGATTGAAAACTCATTTAATGCAAATATTGTAACAAAAATTGCAGTAGTTCCTTGATTGGATGTTTGCATAAACAATTTTCTACTGTAATTTATTTTTATTTATAACTTACTTATTTCATGTTTGTTTAATGAAATTTAATATGTTGAAAATAAATATATGTTTAACAAGAATTTTTTCTATTAAAAGGTATGACCCAAAAAAAGGTTTTTTTTGCCAAGTAACCCATCGCAATAGCACAAAATGTTTGGGCCGAAGCAAGGGTCGGCAGTATCCCCCAATGGACCCAAGAGCTGAGAAGTTCCTAAAAGCATTTTACTTGTCACACAATGTTGCCCTGTCAAAACTACTAAACAGACTTCGCCAGCCAATTCCTGCCTGGCTAGAAGATGACCTGTCGCACAGATGAAAACAAAATGCAATGTACATATACATACAAATGCTCCTCAGAACGTTAAGGCCAAGATTTATTTTGAGAAATATTTGATGTTGACAGCAGTTCTCTAATAATTTCAATATACAGTAAATCTATGTATATGCAGAAAATATTTATATTTATTCATATACCTCAAAGGAAAAAATCACCAGTATTTTGGTCACATAGTTATAATATACAAATATTTATTATTACTTCATTTGACAGCTCAAAATTATCATAAAAATGTATTGGTTTTTTATAATTAACAATTTGATTGAGAGATTCTTATTTTAAACCATTGAGCTTTTTTCCATTCCCTTTCATTTTCATAAAATGAACATTAAACTATAAGTAAATTCAAATCAGTTCATACTCATTATCTCATCATTACATAGTCATTATAAAGGACCAATGTCAATAAATTAAAATCAAAGCTTTTATATAGAAAAATATATTTTCCAATTTAGATCTGTCATCTAAAGCTGCAAAAAAGTAAAAAAAAATTTGTGGGTAAGATTTGTTTTATAAAATTAAATAAATATATGTGTATACACACATATATAAATATGATCATGTAAATCTGTACATTTATTGTACATTGTATAAATTTAACAAGCTATTGTTGAGAATTGAGATGTTCTGTTTTTCTTCTTTAATGTTGCTAGCAAAAGTTTTAAAAAAAATTTGCTTAGGGGGGAACCTGTGGTAGATAATCATGTTAACTTTTTAATGTTTTAATTTATAAAAGCTCTATAAAGAAATGTTATCTAGTGCTTTCAAAAATAAAAATGTTGCAAAGGTCTTGGACATCAGAAGACCTTAAATATAATGGATTCCTTCAAGTAAAGAGCTAAACAACATTTCTACCATACAATGGGTTTATAACTGGCAAGCAGAGAATTCGGAAAGGTTATTTAATTATCGTGCCAATAAAAAAATTGTTTTTAATAATTTTTAGTTGCAGATGATATAAGCAATAATAGGAAGAAAATACCAAATTTTGGAATTATTTTAAGAAAATCATATCAATAACTGAAAATTGTTCTTCCAGTGATGTGTTGTATGCCATTTTAAATAGTAATGTTTTATTAATATATAATGCCTAAAGGTGCTAATGTACTGGAGCATTTAATTTAATCTCGTTTAAACGATATGTTTATAAATTTAACATAAAAAAAAGGATTTCAGAGAACAAATTTCTAAATACTGTATTGCTTTCTGTGAAAGCTGCATTAGATTGTGAAAATAGAAGAAAATATTCTGTCTGTAATTGATACAGATATATAATAAAAATAATTAAATAAGACAATTTGGTATGCTTTGTATCAAGGTGGATTATATGTCTACATTGAAAAAACTTAAAGGACAAGTCGTGATAGAGTAGCAAACTAGTTGTGCATGTTGTGTGTTGAATATATTATTAGAATACAGTTTAATGCATAAAAAGTTAGACTTTGTTATGCATATTTTCAGTTTAATGTATGTGTATTTTATAGTCAATATACACTGGATTTAAATCCAAATAAGTTTGTTCTTTGGTTCATCCAACAGGTTGTCCATTAATTTAAATAATTTTCCTGGGAAAGTAAAAAATTGTATTAAATGGAGCGTTCCAAATGTGCAATTCCACAAATTTTCCTGTGTAAACTTCAGGATTTAGAATGAATACACAGCACAATGCATGCTTGAGTTGAATGTTTGCTCAGTGTCTTTGACACACAACCTTTCCCTATTAGTTTTGCATCGTTCCTGTAAAAAGTGTTTATCTAACTCTCTTGTATGCAATTGAACCGAACTGTTTTACTGGTTGCACATTCATCAATTGACGATCCTAAGGATCCTACAGATAAGATTAATATACTAAACTTCCTATATGAAATATTTGAGAAGGAAAAAAATCGTACATCGATACGATTGTAAATAAAAAAACAGAAGAGCAACTTCCTCATCAATATCACTGCTAAAATTCGAGATAAGGATCTCTTTTCGTTTTCAATAATTCAATCTAACGACAACATGGAAGTCGAAAAAGTGACCTCCAGATACAAGGAAGTTAACACGGCAGCGTCCATTCAGCCAATCGCCGTTTTAGGTCGAACACACGAATCTGTGACGTAAAAAACTCGAAAGTAGGACATTGTATTGACGACTGGTTGTGGGGATGTCATGTCTTTTCGGTGTGTGTCGGGAAGAAACTAGAAAATAATGGAAGATCGCCTATATAGGAATTGCTTTCGTAGTGTTTTCTGTTAAAAACACGCGGGACATCTTCCTGTCATGTTTGTTGTTATAGAAGTATTAGTCGTGGTTGCTTTATTACACAGTATCGCAGGTGAGTTACATTTTAATCTCTTGTGTTAATGTTGCAATAGAATAACCAACTAAACAGCGCAGAGATTATTTTTTTAGAATTTGTTTAAAGAATTATTGCACAATATTTTTGTTCACTTGGTAGAGGGAAAAAATATGCCTGGTTGTTAACATAATTAAATCTCGTCTCACTGGTTCTTCTAGTGTACAACCTTGTAGCGCGTTGGTAACTTATGTCTTTAAAAATAACTTTTCGTAAAATTTCCTGTTTAAAAAATCAACATTTGCATTTTCTCAAGACGACAATTTTACGTCCGGAAAACAGATGACAAAAAGAAAACTCATTAATGTCGTGCATCCGGCGAAACAATTTAGTGTTTAAGTCGTATGACATCATTAATTAACAGTGTTACTTAATTTTTGCTGCTACTAATTATGTTATGGCAACGAAGTCATAAACCTTAATCAGGACGCCAACGTTTAGAATTCAGTTCAGGACCTTCTAAAGATTATTAGACAATAGAGTTCGTCAGTCATCGTGATTCTACAATTTTCGGTGGATAAATTCTTGTCTGCCGTTCCGAAAGGCACCAGCGCTGAAACAAGCTCAAGGTCGACTGGTATATATATATATATATACGAGGCTCCTTACCGTATGTTTTAGTATAAAATTATCTACGAACTGCTTATAATTGTTATGCTCATTAACAATTAAAAACTGCCCTTGCAAGTTAATTGCACTCATCATTAACATTCGTAGTTAAAATGGAGGCTGATACGAACAAATTTAGGTTACTTGTGTTCCGGGATATTGTCGTTTTGCAGAGAACAATAACAAATTAACACACAGAAAATACGTACGCACACGAGAGAGAATTAAAATACGAATTAAGTCGTGTAATGACTGACCCCAAAAGCGCGCACAAAAATTCATAAGAACTGCAATTTCGACACTACGCTTAATCGTCGTGTACGTGGTTATTTTATCAGAAACGTGGTGCAAGAGCCAAAGCAACTTTTTTTTTTATTGCCAAGAAAAATTATTGTTAAACAATCTCGTGTGGCCTTACAAACTCAATTGCATAAAAACAAACTGTTTCTGTTACGCGAAGGATAAATCTTTAAAATCAATTTTAAGTTTACGCTTCTGTAGGTTCTTT
Source organism: Olivierus martensii (assembly GCA_000484575.1). Classification (NCBI taxonomy): domain Eukaryota; kingdom Metazoa; phylum Arthropoda; class Arachnida; order Scorpiones; family Buthidae; genus Olivierus; species Olivierus martensii. Next base: position 26,757 of record AYEL01084934.1, read on the forward strand.
TTTTTCCTTTTATAAAAAAAGGTAAAAATCTGGACAAATTATTCTATTTTGCAAATTGGGCACGTTTGCAAAAGAAAATTTTCCCACCCTCGTAATTATGGCTCTCTAAATTAACATGGGAGGAGGAGAGAGAGTCGAAAGTTACAAAAGGGAGGATGGAATGCGGAAGAAAATCGCCCAGAGTGCATTAAGAACATGCATTTTAATCGATTCGTGGAAAAAGCTTTTAAAGTGTTTTAGCATCAAAACTTAATTGTAGTTTAGAGTACACTAAACTTTTCTGCGCGCACCTCCTCATTGTTACGTTTTTGCAAACCGAACAAAACAGGTTACTGAAGCGTAGTTGAGATTTTGATGACCTCGTAAATTCGACCGATAACATTTTATAAAAAAAATAGTCGAATCTTTCTGGATATTCCGATATGTGTGCACTGCATCGGTTTTTGCACGTTTTAACGAGATAATTGCATTTAATTTTACGTAAAATCAGGAATCGCGCTTGGTTGCGTTTAACAGAGAGTTGGCACGGTTCTATTTTTGAAAATTAGTCCTGTAAAGAAAAAAGGAAAACTTTGTATTGCAGAATCTATCATCGTCAGGACTACAAATGCCAACGAGAATACCACTACCCCGACGCCGTTTCGACTGCGTTTACGGTGGCCCGGAAAAAACTTTAGAACGTCTACTGTCCCACCGACTATGCTATCGTCATCTACACACGCGACAAAGTTCAAGTTTCAAGTTCAGAAGGAAAATGCCACCACAGCAGCAGCAGCAAGAACAACAACAGAAAGACAGAACCACCGCGAGCAGTTTACGATGAGCACAGAACTTGTATTGGATACAACAGAATACAACGCGGCAACTGAAGAGCATGCAATTTCATGGAATCATTCTACCGTTCCTTCTATATTTAGCGATTCTTTCTTTAAAATTTTCTCAACTGAAACCGAAAACAAATTTTTAATTCCCGAACAAGTTGAAGTGACAGTCGCTCCTCCCAGTTTACACCGAACCAAACAGACAGAAACAATGGAAAATAGCAGAGAAAATCAAAGTCATTATCCAACTTACGTGGTTTCTGCCACAAATCATCATCCACTTACCGAAGAAAATTTATTTATTCCCTCGAAACCAAAGAGTAAAGGTAAGTAAGTAAAATTTAATATACTATAGAAACGGCCCTAATTAAACAATAACTGTATGTATTTGAACGTTACAGATAACACTTCTAGTTCGACTAAAGAAGTTCAAGTATCTTCAGGAGGTACTTATGTTTACGTAGTTGGAATCGTCGGCATCATCCCTACAGTTGGTGTTTTCGTGTGGTGTGTAAGACACGTGTTAACGAGGCCACAAAAGGTAAAAAAAACTTAAATATGTTGAACTCCATGAATTAAACACCTAAACAAATTTTATTTTGCAGAGTAAAGAAGTTTCACCCGTCACTCACACTACTTACTCCACCGTTGACGTGCCAACCAACGAATCCAATGACGATGTTACTGCAATAGTATCGACTTCCGATCACATTCAAGACAAGGTAAATAATAATTTATTCATTTATATTCGTTTATTTGCGTTCTACTTAAATTGAACTCGCCCTATTTATTGTTATGCATCTGAAAAACGCTTTGGTGCATGTAAAAAGTTGAAAGACTATGCATAAACATAAAGAAATTATGACGGATAAAAGGATTTAAAAAGTTTTATTTGCGATGTAATTATTGTATTTATAAGGTCATCGCGTGTAAATTGGGACATTAACTGTTCTTTCTAATCGTGATTTTTTTGAGTAGTTATAGATGATGATGATGATGATTGTGTGTAACTTGTTTTTAATAGTATGAACATACCTCTATAGAAGCAAACTGGAAAAGGATAAATTTAGAATATCCTAGGCATAATTTAGACCTGCTAGAAATACTTGGAGAAGGTAATTTTGGAGTAGTATGGAAGGCAGAAGCCACCAACATCATAGAAAATAGGCACACCACCATTGTTGCAGTTAAAACAGTTAAAGGTAAGTTGTACACGATTTTTGTCATGTTTCTTATATTCTAACACGAATTAAACTTCCAGAAAACGCGTCGTATAAAGAAAGACAAGAACTGTTGAAAGAACTGTCCGTTATGCAAAGATTCGATCATCATCCTAACGTGGTCAAATTGCTAGGATGCTGCACCGAAAGCGGTAAAAATTTTTACGAATTGTGCGAATTTTTAATAATTTTAAACTGAACTAATCTGTCAATTCTGTAAACTTGCCAGAACCTTACTTTTTAATCATGGAGTTTGTCAAGAATGGAAAACTTCAGAGTTTCCTTAGAGATCATAGATCCAAGAGAAAGTACTATAACTCTAACGGAACATCTCATAATTTAACTTCTAGAGATCTCACCATGTTTGCCTACCAAGTAGCTCTCGGAATGGAATATATCAGCAGCGTTAGAGTAAGTATCGCCATTTTCTTCTTGTGCCAAGTAATTTCTGATTGATTATTGGTGAATTTTTTAGGTTATTCACAGGGATTTAGCTGCAAGAAATATCCTGGTCGATCATAACAATGTTTGCAAAGTTGCAGATTTTGGACTTTCGCGTTGTTTCGAAGACGGAGATTGCAATATGTACGAGCAAAAAACAAAGGTACTTTTTTAAAAACACTCTTAATCTATATCATCAGATGCAAATTTTGGTGATAATTTCATGTTCTTGCAGGGTGCACTACCTATTCGATGGATGGCTCCGGAATCACTTTATTTGAGCGTTTTTACAACGAAAAGCGACGTTTGGGCATTTGGAATCCTGTTGTGGGAGATTGTTACTCTAGGTAAGAATCCATTGCACGTTATTGTGCATTCACAATTCAGAAAAGTAACGAGATATGTCTATGCATCATAGGCTCGACCCCGTATCCGGGAATGAGCGCCAGGGAAGTGATACATCATGTGCAAAAAGGCAATACTATGGAATGTCCCAATCATTGTCATCCAGAATTATATTCAGTTATGTGCGCCTGTTGGGTTGCTAATCCAAACTGCAGGCCAACGTTCTCGGTTTTATGCCAGAGATTAGAAAATCTGCTACAAGTCCAAGCAGGTTATGTAGATCTCGAACATTTTCCCGAAAACAGATATTATAATCTGTATCAAAGTCCAGGAGAGAAAGTGTGAACGAAGACCAAAGACCAACTACTGCTTTTAGTTATTAATTGAACCATGTTTATGGTGTATTTATTAAGAATTTTATTCATTTATCAAATATGAGATGAATATTATAATCTATCGAAAGCGCTCTGATAGCAATACGCGAAGGAAATGCAAATCGCTAAGGCCACTTGAGCCATGCTAAGGGAGTTTTCTAGAAAGGCAGGCACAATAGTGTGAAAATAATAGTATTGATCCTAGGCTATGCAATATAACTGATAGAGGAATACGAAATAATCAAGCTTACAATACAGAATCCTATGTAAATTCATGTTTGATATTAAATTTTAATAAGTTTTTGTAGTAAATTGTTGAAAATTCGTGTGTGTGTGTGTGTGTAATTATATAACCTATTACCGTTGATTCGGAACAGTCCATAAGGGAAAATCCTCATTTTTTTCCTCCTAAGAAAATTTTTAACATTTGTAGCCATTTAAATATGCCTAAAAATTATGCTTATTTCTAAAATAAATCTCTGCGATAACGAACAGACTATTATTGCATGAGGCATGCCGAAAAATTTGCAAATAAAATTTTTTAAAGTCGTAGAAGCATTATTTGTACTTCCATTTAGAGAATCAAAATCCCGAATCACAAATTTTTCAGTAATAATTCGGACTCTAAAATGGCCACCCTTGTATAGATGGAATTTGTGATATAAATCAGTTATAACTAAAAATTTATATCGAGAAAGACTGTTTGCTCACGAGTTTCGAGAAATAATACATGATCACTGTCTAATAAATTCTCAAAATGGTGGATAGTCGACAAGATGGCATTCCTCACAAGAAAATACAACAATTTCTAAACAGTACATAATCAGAATTGTAAAATTTGTAAATATTGATTGTATATAATACACGTACATCAAATACAGTCAAACCTCTTTAAGCCGCCCCTCTATAAACCGCCACCCTCGTTATCTGCCTGATGAAAGCCAATAACAAATCTCCTCCTTTATAGTTAAAAT
>AYEL01084935.1:0-18253 GCA_000484575.1 Olivierus martensii
ACATTAGATGTTCACGAAAAGATTTTAATTTGTGAATATAAAAATAAAAATCCTTCTGCTACTCAGCAATTTATTTCTGATCACCTTTAATTAAATGAAACAATGTCATTCTAGTCTCTACATTTTTTTCACAAATGTTATCATAAACCCTCCATAAACCGCCACCCTCCTTTACCGCCAGAGAAGACCTTCGAACCGATGGTGGCGGCTTAAAGAGGTTTGACTGTATATTATTTAATAAAGTAACAGTCATATTTAAAGCAACTTTGCATGCAAGAAAATTTTAATTGCTCGTAATTTTCTTTTTTGTAATCTTTATAAAATTCTTTTTTAATCATTTGATTAAGATCGGATAAATTTAACACTTGATGATCCAGATATAATGTTTCGGAAAGTATAAAACTCAAAACGATCAAGTTTACCAGCCACCATTTTGGATAAATATGGCGGTTTCAATTTATATTACTTTGGCTAATTTAATTAACTATTTTTCGGAAAAAATAGTGTTTTATAAATGAACCATTCAACGTGGACTAGATTAGCGCATAGAAACATTTCAGTTTTCTAACCGAAGACCTAGGACCGAATCCCACGCCATGAAAAATTTTCGAGGAATCCGGGGTTCGGCTCGTTCATCTTCGCTTCTACAGTTTGATAACCACCTCAGAAAACCTGGATAGGACCTGAAGTGTTCGTGCCAGTTGATAATTGGCAAGATTGGAAAGTGGCATTAAAAAATGTTAACAAAAAATATCGTTTTCTTCGGATTGCTATACAGGAAGTCTGAGAAAAGCTATGCATGAATTTTTATGATTATGTAGACGATTAATTTAAGTCAAAATTCTTAGCTATTTTTCAATCAATTCATTAGTTTTAGTGAAAATGTAAAGATCGGTAATGGCTCCCTTTCGTTTAGATAAATGAAAAAAAATTTCATTACAAAAAAATCTAAATCTAAGATTTATTAAAATATAATACAAAGTAATTCCCCAAGTGGAATATTTTAACAGATGGCTTAAATTTGTTTAATTATTTATAAAGATAACAGATGGCGGCCCAAGTTTAAATTTATCAAAAATTTATTTTTGAAATAAACTGCACATTTTATATTCCGGTAGAGAGACTTTCGGCTAGTTAATTTTTTGTTTTTAATTTTTAAAGCTTCGGTAAACTACTGTTCTTCCATCCTTACCAATAAGTCCACGAACGCGCAAGTCCAAAATCTGTCATTCCGTTAGGTTAGTTAAGCCGAAATATCCTCATGAAATATTTTTAACTGGCGAGTGGTCACTTATAGAGCCACCATCATCACAGGCTGACCAACACCCATGATACGGCCACTTATAGAGCTGCCATCATTGCAGGCTGACCAACATCCATGATGGGGTCAACCGGAAGATTGAAAGATTGGTTTCAACGGGCTGAGTCCAGATCCCTCCTGAAAAATTGAAGGAGTGGGACCCCCGGATCTTCCAGAATATTAAGCCATAGCTTTACTACGCAGCCGTCGGGCTGACCTGTCATTCCCTCAGTCTGCAGGCCCCACAGTTTGTTCTGTGAGGTGTTCATTATCCGAACATGTGTTCGTTAACCGAACATAAAAATCTTTGAAAAAGTGTTCGTTAAGTGTTCGTTAACTGAACATAAAAATCTTCCGAAAAAGTGTTCGTTATCGAACTTGTTCGTTAACCGATCACCCACTTGTATATTTAATGCAATATGAATTCATTTTGAAAAAGGAAAAAATACATGTTTATAATTTTGATATTTTCCAGGATTCATTATCAATAATTGTTCCCATTACTTTTTAGTTAGATTAGTGCAGTTTTGATATATGCGGTATATGGCTAGGATTTATTAACCGCACAAATCAGAGGATTTTTGTATAATCCTGATAAATCGGGTAGTTGGGTAATGAATTTTTCCTGATAATCAGAAAAAATCGGAACAATATGCATTTAATATTAAAAAGTAAATAAATTACTTATATATTTAAATATATATCCAAATATTCTATAATTTGTTGATAAAGGCAGGGCCGGCTCAACATACGATCTGACGCATTTTGTGTTTCATTATTATTATTGTAATAAGACAAAATTGCTTTTTATATATACAGGAATACCTCGATTATCGAGGTTATTGTTGCCACGAAAAATACCGCAATAATCGAATCCGCGATAATAGTTATTGTTGCCATGAAAAATACCGCAGTAATCGAATCCGCGATAATCGGGATAAATAATGCATGTAAAATGGGTGATCATTGCTAAGGATTTTTCAAACTATTGATTATTTTACGTATGATGTAAAAAAAATATATTAAACATGGTAATCTTCTAAGCTTTACGTTTCTTCTTAATAGTGTAGACTTGATATCAATCTTGTTTCTTTTAGCATTCATTGTAGAGGTAAATAAGAAGAGAAATAAATATCCACATGCAGTACCGGCTCTGCAAGTTCCGGCGCTCCGATGCAGCATCCTTGTAATATCTAATCAGCACCCTTATAATATTGAGATAATAATAATTTTGGCGCCCTCCTTCCTAAAGCGCCACGATACAGTGCATCTTCTGCTTACTGAGTTAAGCCGGCCTTGTCCACATGTGGACAAGGCCGGCTACAGAATCCCCATCTTTACGCCAACTAATAGACTAATATCCAAAATTTTAGTTTGAGGTCCACATTTTTGCATATTAATATTAATAAAACATTTTTACAAAAAACGATATAAATTATAAAAACTGTTGACGCGAAACTAAACTTATTTCCCTTATCCTATCTTTACCATTTTAAAATATGTCTGCGTTAATTATTTATTACATTGATATTTGCCAGACAAAATTTTATAAAATGTTAAAAAGAGATTAAAATCTTACCATTCTAAATGCAGAAAATCCGAAAAACGGAAACGCAAACAGTACGCAGTGAAGAGCACAGAAAAAACACTTCCAAACAGGAAACAGGCCAACAAAGGACAAGAAAAATTGTTAACGTCAATAATGACAATGATGCCCACCCGAGGGTTGGCCTTGCTCGGGCTGATTGGGTTCTACCAGAGGCCGGGGAAGCTTGCTTCCTAGGGAATCACAAAACCTCGGGGAGTTGATCCGAGCGATATTCGATCATGGCAAGGCGCCTGGAGCCCGGCCATTGCACGGCGTCGGTCGATATCGTCTCCATGGTGGCCCGCCAGTCTGGCGCGGACAGTGGGCTACATCGGTGATCGAACCGGGGGAGATTCTCGCCCTTTTCAAGTTGGGTCGGCTGGTCGACATACCTTCCGATCCATCCGTTGCGATTACTAGTAAGGGTTCTGCTCTTGTGGAGGGTTCGGGTATACTTTACTCTTCCGACCCTCCTGCGGGCTGTCGCGATTTTCGCGGCAGTTGTGCCCGAGCTTTGGTGTCCTAAGGATTTCCCATTCGTGGGAGAACTTGTTGTGAAATCCGTTCGAGATTTCGATCCCTTCGGGGACTGTCCGGTCGCTCAGTAATGAGTGGCAAACAGTAGCGAATACACGCCTCTTGTGTCTCCGCTCCCTTGTGGACGGAGGCAATTCTCGGCCCTTTAAAGGTCGCTTCGGCGACACAGTGCACGAGATGCGAATGCGGCCTTCATTCCCCTAGGCCTGGCAAACCTGAGCGAGTCCGCCGTATTCGTATTTCGTTCGCTTGTGGATCAGAGAGGTGGTCAGGCGAGTCCGCACCCCTAGTTGTAGGCAATGATTAAGCCGAGATTATTCTCGCAGACATAAGTATCCTGTAGTACCCTCGTTGGTGGAGCAGGGGAAAAGCTTTGGCTAGTTTCAGAATACGACATGAGCCCTACGGAAGGGTCTGCCGAATTGGAGAAGATGGGGGATCGACGGCCCCATGATAACATTTTCAAGGGGTGGGACTCGAGACTAAAGCCGGGTTCCCACTTGGAGTGAAGTCTACAACAAACGAGAAAGGAACTCGTTTCCATAGCAACAGAACTTCCTTGCGACTACTTGTTAGAAACGTAGACATTGCTAGCTCCCAACGTCTGCGCTGCTATATAGTGATTAGCTGCAGAGAAGTGCAGTCGGCCGGATTGGTCGCATGGAAACGCTTCGGCTTTCCACTCTGGAGAACCCGGGTTCGAGTCTCGGGTCCTACCCCTTGAAAATATTTATCATTGAGTCCGGGCCCGCCCCGTCGATTCCCGTCCTCCACAATCCGACTGACCCCTCCGCAGGGGTGGGCAGCCTGTGGAAGGGCTTGTTTCGCCCCGACACATAGTATTCTACTAAATGGAGTGTGGCGTCATCTGTTGACAAAAAAAGCCAGAGAAGTGCTTAGTATTAAACGAATTATACAATGGCGATGATTGGTGGCTGACGTATTTTTATTCTTACCGACTGTTGGCTGATGTCGTCAGTTATTTACTGCAAACGCTTAATTGAATCATTGAATGGGAACGAATACCGGGCAGTTGTTTATCGCAAACGCTTAATTGAATCATTGAATGGGAACGAATACTGGGCATATCGGCGTTTACGACTCATCAATCCGCGGCGGTACAGCTCAAGTGGGAATCCGTCTTTACTCAGATTGTTCAAAGTTGAAAGCTGAAGTGTTTCCACTCTGAAGGACCTGAGTTAGTCTCGGGTCCCACCCCTTGAAAATGTTTCAACTGCACAATGACTTTATAGCTACTCTATATATTCTAATACAGGAGACATCTACCGTCCTCCACAGTCCGGCTGACCCCTCTGCAGACGAGGGAAGCTGAAGTGTTTCCACTCTGAAGGACCTGAGTTAGAGTCTCGGGTCCCACCCCTTGAAAATGTTTAAACTGCACAATGACTTTATAGCTACTCTATATTATTCTAATACAGGAGACATCTACCGTCCTCCACAGTCCGGCTGACCCCTCTGCAGACGACCGGATTAGTCAAGTGGAAACTCTTCGGCGTTTCCACTCTGGAGGACCCCTTCGAGTTTCAAGTCCCACCCCTTGAAAATATTTATTATGGAGTCCGGACCCGCCCGTCAATTTTAATTAGAACACTAAGTGACGGGGCAAAATAAGCCCTTCCATAGGATGTTCCTTTCTGCAGAGAGGTCATTCGGATTGTGGAGGACGGGCCGGGCCCGGATCCCATGATAAACATTTTCAAGGGATGAGATCTGAAATTCGAATCCGGGTCCTCCAGAGTGGAAAGCTGAAGCATTTCTATGTAACCAATCCAGCCGACTTGACAATGATTAAGAATTAATGAAAATTTTTCACTATAGTCTGTTGTTAACTATTTTTCATAACCCATAGAGAACACTACAAACGAATGCGGTTTAAAATTATATTTGCTCATGAGTATTCAATCTGCATTCATAAACGAATGCAAATTTAAATTTTTTTTTTCAAATAGTATTCTATTAAATTCATAGTTTAATTATACGATATACACTATCAATTTTATGGATCTTATAGAATACAGTATATTGATTTCTAATGCAACGATTATTCATAATTATTTAATTGTTGATAAATTTTCTATACCCTATGTATAAGTTTGCGCGTTTGGCTAAATTTGATTGTCGATCAATTCGTTTGTATTCGGCATAAATTACTTCAATGTAAACAGTGCATTAACTCTTATGAAATTTGATATTTGCACTTCACGAAATACATGTTATAAGTTTTATCGGAATAATCGAGGCGAATGATCCGATATCAATATTGTCTCCTACTTGTAAACTCCAAGGTAGATGTAGCAATTTATAAAATTCTCTAGAATATGAATATTTCTCAGATTAATTTATATAAAATGCGAAAATTTCAATGTTCAATAAACACAAAAAATGTTATATCAACTTATTGCATAATATGATGACTTCTTTGAAAATACTATTTTCATAATTTATGAACATCAGTAGCTTAAAAATATTAATTTTAATTAGCTAGATTAGATTAGATTTGCTTAAGCCGCCATATTACGCTAGGGATATTTTTTGTCAACAGATGACGCCACTTTTCACTCAGTAAGAGTACTAAGTGGCGGGGCTAAACAATGTCTAGTGCACTGAGAATAAACAGAAAAAAATGTTTATGGGAGGGGCTTTCAAACGATGTCTATTTACAAAATTATCTTAATTTATAGTTTTTAATTTGATTGTTAATTTTTAATTTAACAAAAGAATGAGAAACAATTCTCTCCTTATTTATCCAGAACCTTCTCGAGTTTAATTATATAAATTTATTAGGATGTTATTTGTTATTGAATCTTACTTTGTAATCAGCTAATACATTTTTAAGAACTGAATTCATAAGAGTTTAGTTAATTATTCCCAGATGTATTTTAAAATAGGAGGAATAAGTAGAATACATATTTATCCGCTTTTTATAAAAAGAAGATAACATGAGCAGATAATATAGGCAATTTTATTACTTAAATTTAGCCTTAGCTTCAAAATTTGAGAAATTTCAGAATTGTTAAATCTGTAGGCCACAGCCTGACAAAGGAACACTCGATAACGGTTAACAACAGTCTTCGACCTGTTGATTGATAAATTCCAGTCCATTTTTTTGTCAACAGATGACGCCACTTTCCACTCAGTAAGAGTACTAAGTGGCGGGTCAGATGACCTCGTTTAACGCTGTTTCATTTATCGCTTGTTTTTTGGAACGTATCTCCCGCGTTAAACGGGATCTTACTGTATATGATTCCACAAAAGAGGCGCTTCTCAGAGATGGTATCCACCAGCCATGTTACTGGTCTTCAAGCCAATTATTAGGAAAAGAAGTGTTTTCGGAAGAGTATTAATATTTATATGCAGGCCAGGTCAATTAATTGTGATACCTGAGGCAAGTTTTAAAAATTCCAAGTAATGAATAATAGTCTACTAAGGGTCAACTAATAATAATAGTAATGTTACAAAATAAAAAAATGGAACGTATATTTTTTATTCACTGTCCTGTTTCAACCCATCTTTATTATTTACGTGTTCAGATGACCTCAGTCCATTGTCTGTGCGTAAAATCTTTACGCCTTTTTCTAAATGTTTGTCGGTCTTTTTAAGAAAATCTTCAAAATGTCTTGCCACTTCAGATTTTTCCTTTAGGAAATAAAAGTCTTTCCAATGCGAGAGGTAATCCTTGATTATTAAAAAATATCGTGAATCACTAATGGACTTCTCTTGCATGGGACCGCAAAGATCAGCTTGTATGAGTTGTCCTAATTCAGAGTTTTTCGCATTGGAGCTGTGAAACGGAAGTCGTTGCATTTTCCCCAAGATGCAGGCATCAGAGCAAACTTCCTTTTCATCCTCAAAGTGGATATTAGTTCCCTTTAGAAAGTCCGCGCAAGATTTTGATGTAATTTTTCGTGCCATGTTGTGAGCGATTCCTTTGTGGCGATATTGACCCGCTTTTCGCTTGTGGCTGTTATTTGAAATTTCGATATCATCTCTCATTTCTCCCACTGCAACGATATTTTCTTCACGAAGTAATTTACACGTAGTATTATCTGACTTAAGTTGTAGACCTTTGTCGAGAGCGGCTTCCACTGAGAAGAGATTGTATTTGATTCCAGATGTATATAATACCTTTCACACACATCTTTTGACCCATTTGCAGCCATCAAAAGCCATGTTTATATCATCTTTGCCATGTGCGAAAATGTACTCACCGTTGCCCATGCGTACTGGTAACTGTCATTCAAATTTGGTGAAATTAACAAACTACTCACGGTGATTGAACATGTGGTCTGCTAGCTCAGGAATCCAGATATCATGCATTATATCTTTTTCAACGAAAGATGACCTGCCTGATAGAGCTTATGGATTGCAAAGGTCAATTCATCCAATAGAATAACCGATTTCTGTTCGTTCATCCAATAACAGTTTATTTTTTATCATCGCTAATAATTTGAAATGTTTATTATCTTTTAAAAATTGCTAATTTAATATTTTACATGGTTATGTTGTTAAATATTAAATTAAATTTCTAATCGCTTAAAACTAAATAAATACAACGAATGACGACATTATCCTTTAGTTTTTATCAGTAATGGCGGATAATACAGTTGTTTGTAAGCGAGGAGAAACATTGTTCAGTCAAGTTAGAAATGCTATTTTAAAAATATATATAAGTACTTTAAAAGGCAGAATTCTTGCGAAATGATATCTTCAACGAAACTTCACTCGATATTGTTATTTCTGTATCGACAATTAAAGAATTGTAATCGAAGGAAGCAAAACAGTAGACGACTTGGAAATGGAAAACATGCTATTTAAATTGTCAACACTTTATAAATACTAAAATGCCTTTTCTTTCAAAGTAAAGATTAAAATATTTTAATCTAATTACTGTGTTTTTAAACCAAACATCAAATCGAAAATGATGATAAATTCTCTATTGCGATCCGTTTTATATCGTATCGTTTATCGTTAATCGTTAACCCTAACTGAAAAGACTGGTCGATCATTAAATTTGACCTTGAAAGTTGTTCTTTTGTTGAAAAGGGTATAGTATCAATATTATGTTCTGCCACTGATGTCAGCATCTTGACCATAAGGGCATCACTTTCTGTTCCGTTTTGAGATCTGTATTTTCCACTTTTCTTATTTCTGCAATCTCTCGCCCAATGACCGGTTTTATTACACACATCTCCCTTGTTTGGGTGGGCTATTATTGTCGTTTTTTTTATTTCCTTTGTTCCCAAAATGTTTGTAATTGTATTTTCGTGAGGTAAAAGCACTTCCTTTAAATTTATTCTGAGAATTGAGTCGTATTTCTTCAATTGAGTCTCGAAATTAAATTTTGGTAAGGTTCTTTCGTCTACGTGAGTTGATTCCCAAGCACTAACAAAATGATTATAATGTGCAGGTAATGTCATCAAAATTTTTGTTATGACGACTAATGAATTTGGAATTTGCTCACCTATGTTTCGGAGTCGGTGTGTTAAATCTTCCAATTTCGAGATATGCGTTGCTATGTCGTCTGTCGGATCTTTCGTCATTGCATACCACTGCTGTTGTAACATGTGTACACTAGTCTCCGATCTTTCTTCATAAACCGAAAGAAGTTTCTCCCACATTTCCTTAGCAGACCCACAATTTATATGTAGCAACTGTTGATCCGTAATTGTCGTTGCTATTATTTTTTGAGCAAAGTTTTCGGCTTTCGTCCATGTTGTAATTTGTTCGTTAAAAGCTTATAAGGATGTGGCGTCTTGACCGCTGGAGGTTCTGGCTTGATAAATTGTCCGTTGACTACGTTCCAGGCATCGTTGGAATTTAGCAGAATACGTACTCGAAATTTTCACTGTTTTTTAACTTAGTGATTCGAGCAGGTTCACCTTCCATCGTTCTTCTGGTTCATTTCACGTCGTAGTGGCTGAATACAATCAGAAAAACTTGCGGCAAATTAATGCGTTTTCTCAAGTAAAAACCTAACTTTCATATAAAATATTTATCAATCGGTGATCTTAGGCTCATAACTTGTTGGAAATTAAATACACCGACGATTGATTATGAGAACAATATATTTATTGGATATAAAAAAACCGTTACACAGGACCAATTACATAACACGTCTAACAAAGAAAGACACCTCCGGCAGTACCCGAGGCACAATAATTGTTGCCAGTTCTAACACTTAGGAACTTTTTTTTGTTTGTGCGTGTGGGAGTTAAAGATAAATACAAGTATTTAGAAGATATTACATATCATTTAATCAATATCATTAACAGAAGTCTATATGGGGAACATTGAGAAGATCGCGGTTAGAGTAGCCTATAGTGAGACTGTCTCACTATACTCCAATAATATTAGCGGCCAGATAGCCAAGTGGTAACGCTGTCAGCGTGCCACGCTGGAGGACCCGAATCTGGTATCTACTGAAAAGTTCTTTTGGGATGCTGAGCCCGTCCAGCGATCCCCGTCCTTCACCATCCGTCCCCCTTCCTCGGATGTGGGTGCAGCCCGTGGTTGGAACGGGCCCCGTCCCTTAGTAATCTCTCTGGAAGGAGCGTAAAATATGCAAAAAAATCCCAATATTTTTGGGATTTATTCTAGTTTCAAACATTTGGAAAAAATTTAATTTTAAACAATTTGTCAGAAGCATAAATTTCCCCAGCATTAATTTTAATGTAATTTTCTTGCAACTGAAAACATGGTACGAAATCGAGAGAGGAAAACAGTTAGTGACACTTTTTCTGCAGTTTGTTTATTGACAGAGGAAGGGATGATAAAGCAACGTCAAAAATGAAGCTAGCATTTCAAACAGTATCCAGATATGTGCGCTAATCCATATGCAAGCATGAAACCAAGATATGATGTGAAAAAGATATTCACTGAGGAACAAGAAAAATCAACTGATTATTTACTTCACTGCTCGAAAATGTTCCATGGACTAAAATCACCGATTGTCGTAAATTGGCTGCAGAAATGGCCATTGTAAATAGTATTAAATGTCCAGAAAAATGGAAAACAGTAATTGCAGGAATTGACTGGCTAGGCTTTTAAAAAGCGAAATCCAAATTTGGCACTGCAGACTAATTGCTAGACATATCTGTCAAATAAGCTCTCAAAGAGGGTAGAAGAAAAAAATCTTCACAGGAAAAGGGTCAGCAAAAACAACCAAAATGAAAAGAAAGTTATTTCAAGAAGTGATAGAAGTCAAATGACAAGGATTATCGTGATATTTTTGATACCTCTAATGATGATGCATTATCTGAGCTGGAAGATTTCCTTCTTCAATCTGATCTGGATAATTTAGAACTGAAAAATGTGCAAAGAATGTTTTTACTGGTAGAAAACTTCAGGGAAAGAACAAACGACTGTATTATGCAAATGAAAGTTGGTGAAAAAGGCAATGAAGGTAACGTTTCTCAATCAAAGCAATAAGTTGATGCCAGGGAAGTTCTTTTACCCAGATATTGAAGATAGATCTAGCATATCTGAAAATAAAATGATCCAAACTACACGACAAAAAGTCTATCGTACATTTGACATTGATTTTAATCTTCTAGCCATGGGCTAACATTCATAAAAAAGCCAGTGTCTAAAAGAAACAGAACGGCTTTCGTCTCAGTGTACCCATTTGCCCGGGGCACAGTGAGACATGAAGATTTTTTGCAAAATAAAATGCTTATATTTCCAGTTTTTTGTATCTCAATATTGTTAGTACACGTAGTCAATAAAGATATGGTTGTATGATACTGAAGCAATGAATTGAAAATGTAGGTTGTTAATATTCAGAAAAAGAGCTTATCATATTCTCTCTCTGTTCCCATTTTCCCCTATAGTATGTAGCTATCGATATACACAATGACTTTCAAAGAAAATGCGAGGCCTGGGGCAACTAATATTTTTGAGGGCCTTCAAAAAAAAAAAGTGGATAAGTATTTAAGAAAAGCGAAAACATTGATAGAGAACTTCAAACTTTGACAAACACTGAAGCTCAAACAGTATAAAAATATACAAGTATAATTTTTCTAACATTGAGTTATAAATTGAGGCCTGAACTGCCGCCCTTCTCTGATAGCCACTGCATACACAGTACTGTATATAAAATAATCTGATTATCTGAAAAAAATTTTATACTGTACTGTTTATAAATTAAAGATCAAACATTTCCAAAAATTAACAATTGAAAGAAACTTTTATAAAATTTCTTTTAACACAATGTTAAACTATTATAAATGCAAATTTTTGAAAATTTGCATTAAAAACAAGAGGATGGAGTTTCGTTTTACTTGCATCAAAATGATTAAAATTCCTTAAGTTGCTTCAAAGAAATTAAACGATATTTTGTTTTTAATCAATCTTTATACTATTTATGGTTTGCGTTTTATAAATTTGCATATATGAATTGTTTTTTAAATATTTTTATCATTGTCACAGTGATTGTCGCATCAATGAGTCAGGTGAGATAATGAACTCAACTAAAATATTTTTACTTTCTCCGTAAAAAGGAATACTTTATATTATTTAATTCCTTTTCGTCAGAACTTTTGAAGACAATATCGAATTAAGTCTAAGATGTTTTGAATATGTTTCCAGATTGACGCAAATTTGTGACTTTAACAAGGCAATGTTTATATACTGTAATGCTGATGTTCCAAAAATTTCATAGAATATTTTTAGTTGATCAAATTCTAGACTAGGACAGACCTCATGTCGGATCGTGAAAAATTCTGGGGACAAAATAATTTCAGAATTAAAAATTTTTTAAAGTTACAATCAATATTTTAGAAATTCATTTGGAGAATAAAAAACTAGTTACAGCGATGTTGGATGCAACTAATTAACGAACATTATCTGAAAGATTTTCGAAAAACAGTAATAAGAAAAAACTTTTCTTTTGAAGATTCAACACCTGAATCTGCATATGTAGTGGATATTAAATGCGATGAACTATTTTAAAACCAATCAAACTAGCCGAAAAGAGACGAGATTGCTATTGCTTTGAATGATTAATGAGCTGGGCCTGAATCACCACTGATTCTTTGAACGCTAGTGCATTTATTCATCATCTTTCAAATTAATTAGTTCTTATATTCTATTTATGATATTTATTATTAAACTTAGGCTGAACTCACACGTACCACAGCAGAACCGCACCACGATCACAAAACTGTGGTCAGTTTGTGGACGTCGTGAATTATATTAATATAGAAACGCATAATCTAACTCACACGGACCACGCGTTGCGACAGCGGTTGAGACAGACTTCAGTTAGTGGTCGGTCTGAGTTAGATTATACATTTTTAAATTAATATAATTATAATTCATGACTGTCCACAATCCGACCACAATTTTGTGGTCGTGGTGTGGTTCTGCTGTGGTACGTGTGAGTTCAGCCTTATACATAAGTCCTTGAATTATGACAGAGTTCTACTTTCCATTATGGTCATAACTTGGAAACAAGGAAATATATTTATTGTGGTACAATGAATAATAATATTCATTATAACACAACAGAATACTATAGTAAATTTAAGGATAAAATTAAACAAATCAAATTCAAAATGATCACTGCATATAGATTATATGCATATGAATTATATTGATCAAATAATTGATCTTAAGTTAATGGTGTTTTAAGGTGTGGACAATCTATATAATTTAAATGTACATATTTAGAAAAAACACTCCTAGAATACCTATCATAATTCAATCTAACTATAGAGTTTTTAACCAAATAATCCTAAACAAGCAAAACTTTACTCCTAATGAATTATTTCAGAACTAAACTACTATTTTACAATTAATCATTTATTAATTTGTCTACATTGCCACCATATATTGGATTAATATTTACTTATTTTAATTTTGATGACATCTTAGTCCAAATTAAATTATTAATAATCCAATAGATGATGGCACTGTAGCATAAATAATAAATTATTAGTAAAATTTCAATAGAGTTCTAAAATAATTCACTAGAGGTAAAATTTGGCTTGTTTAGGATTATTTGGTTTCACTATTGGATTATTCTATAAGCCTGTTTTTTGGTTGAAGATTGACAATGAAGTCTTTCTTGATTATAATTCAAATTTTGAAACATTTATGATGAGGGAAAACACACAGAATAATTACTATAATTATTTATACATCTAAAATCTCTTAAACAGTAATAAAAATATTCTTCAAATAAAAATATGACACAATATGAGAAATGCAAAGGATATTTACTATGAACAGCAAATACATTACCAGGTAAGGATAGGAGGTAAAATACGTCACAAATCACTTCATATTAAAACAAAAGATGAACACATTAAATGTCACACCAAGTATATAAATGTACTGCAAATATTTCCAAGACAGTATATCTTCAGATTCATTTATTTAACATTTTGTAGCAGTGCTAAGGCACCATGCCATAATCAATTCAATAATTGAACAGGGAAAAAAATCATAAAATTAACAGATCAAATATATATCACATTTCCCCATGATTAAATTATTTTTCATTCTTATATAAGTATAAAAAATGTTTACAATGCATTGTACCGATACATGGAGAATTTTTAAATTTTTCTATATTCATAAAATTTTTTTAAATTAAAGTCTATTAATTGAATTTCATTAGACTTTTGCACATTTAATGGCAATAGATAAAATGAATTTGAGTTTCAATTATCTGACACAAAATAAAGTTTTCCCTTTGCTTTCGTAAAGCATCTAGTGATTAGTGTTTAGGAATATTGAAATGCCAGTGACAATGCTATCTTGCTCTTATACATGTAAATGTTGGTCTAGATATTCAAACAATTTGCAAATTACCAAGATAAGTTTTCTTGCACTTACTTACCGAGATGAAATAATATAGTTAAGCCTTATTTGTTCATTATAAATAAAATTTTAAGTGTCAGATAATTGATACTCCCTTTTTTAAAGTTAATTGTTATGTAAAAAATAATCAATTTTCATTTAATTAAACTATTATTTTTTATGGAGAAAATGTTGTACAGGAAGAACTAATTCCAATAAAACTGCATAAATTTATACAGAGACAAGGCACTTTTCTCCTAAAAAAAGAAAATAAAATAAATCAAAAAAAAAAAAAAAAAAAAAAAAAAAAAAAAAAAAAAAAAAAAAAAAAAAAAAAAAAAAAAAAAAAAAAAAAAAAGCATTTCTCCTTAATCCATTTTAAATCCCAGATTCGATTATATATTTGGATTTAATAGTGTGTCATTTAAAGTATATTATAAAATTTAATTTTTGGCACTAGCCATTATTTCAGTACACACATCACAAAAATTATATATAAATGTGGCAGTGCAGTTTTGGTGAACATGACAACCCCCTGGCACTTCTTTAACTTTATCACATGATCATTCTGTATATATTTGTTATTGAAGTCATATAGCCACATATTTAATAATAAAAACTTGAGAGAGCTGCACTTAAGTGCAATTAACTTAAGTATATATATATATATTTTAAAGTTTATTATCATCAATTTGGAGTTCACTGCCATTTTTTAAAGGAATTGAATTTCAAAAATTTGATGGAATATAAGAAAAAAACATTTAATTTTCTTACAAAAGTTCTTTGAGAAAAAGAACAAATATTAAAAAAATAACAAAAAGACAACTATGTGACAATTTTGTTAAAACATACTGTATATCTGGGAAAATTTCAAAAGGCATCTACATCAAAGTAGAACTAAAAATACTATCAAGCCATATTTTATACTTTATATAACAAAGCTTAGATGTATATGTATGTGCAATATGCATGTATATTGTATTTATATACATATTTATTATACACATGCATACACATTTCTTCTTGACAATTTATATTTTAATCAACTATTTATGAATTGTATGTTATCATATATTTATTACTAAAAAAACAATAAAATCAGATCAATAAGAATTAATAACAATTATTAAGACAAATCAATCTAGTTTTTCTTTTCATATTTTGACATGTTTTTAGAAGCTTATCTTAGGCAGAAACATTTACCTGTTGGACTTCAAGCTTTTGATATGAAAACTGTATAAAATTTCATTTTTAGGATTTGGCAGAGATTCCTGTTACTTTTCTATTCCAAAATCTTGATATTTAATCAATGCTGATATGATATTGATAATTTAATCTTCATTGATTTGAATATAAAGCTTTTTTAAATAATTAAGTACTGTGATTCAGAAACCATTTACTCAAATTTAAATTACTTGGGAACATAATATCAAACAGATATGACTAAACTTATCTAATGGCAATTAATGGTGGAAAAAATGGCATGTGGAAACCACAGTGATAGAAATGATTTTGCATCCATATATATGAAATATTAAATTGCATCTAAATCATTCTTGAAAATATCTGTACATTATTATAATCTGGACAAAAAAAATCTGATAAATGAATATAAATGTGCAAACAATGTGGAGATGGTGTAGACAGCAATTCTTTAAGGTGGATGATATTCTGGCACAACATCAATTGACGAAAAGAAATGGAAGCTTTTGTGGACAATTTGGATTACGTACATGCGCGCACACTTGCACTCTCACGCACACTGGTAAAATGTGCATCACACAGATTATACAATAGTCATATAATTGAAGGAAGAACAGGGGAAAAAATATTGCCAAAATATTTGACATTGAGAGATTAGAATATTCCCATCTGGAATATGTGGCAGTACAAAAATGGTAATACATTACATGGAGACGTGCACATCTATTACAGCGCTGCAAAATCTAACATTTCTTGCAGATTCACAACTAACTAGATATACCACGTTGCTAAGGAATCTATTAAGTGAAAAAAATGACATCTTTCAAACATCTACAATTTCTATTTACATGATTACATCTTTTGTAATTTTTTTAAATCTTCTTTATACCCAACTGTTTTCTATTGGGAGTTTGTCTGGATTAGAAACATAAAAGGACATCCAGACAGAAAGTTTTGTGTTAGTTATTTCTTATCCTTCAATTATGGAGATTCACTTGAGATGAACTCATTCATGTTGTAGAACAGCAATTTTCTTCAGTTTTTCTACGACACAATGAATATAATTCTTTTGTGAAAACCACATATGACACAATAAGAACATATCTTATGTCACAAGGGAAGAAAAGCGAGGGAAGCAGGCGATGCATTTGGTGGCATCTGACTAGAGAATCCTGCGATGTTCCTGTTAGCTGCACTTGAACTGTGGAGGAACAAGAGTGGTATATAAGCAACACCATTTGGACAGACTATTTTCCAATGTTGGGAGAGAATGTCCAACTGTAGTGTCCCCTAATTATTTCTTATAATGGAATCTTATTTAGTTAACCATTAAAGTGTGAGATTCCATTGGGGCTGCAGAGTCATATAATGTATCTGTGTCTTGAGTTGGTTCACCTTGAAGCTGGCACTGATTACTAAGAGTTCCTGCACCACAATCGCAAAAGAACCTAAATAAAATATACATCATATTAAAAATTTATTCAATAAATGCAAAATAAAATACCGCATACAGATTTCCCTTGTTTAAGAACATTTGTTTTACAAATTTTCATATTTATTTATACTTGTTTTTTATTTATGAATAAACCATTTCATCATTTCTCAAATAACCTATTGTACTTTATTTAAATAATTGACTTAACTTATTCTATACAAGGTGGAAGAAAAGTCTGTACCCCTCCAAATAACTTGATAAATATCATAGATTTCAAAAATCTGTTAATGCCAACAAATAAGAAGTCATGGGTGGGCCACCTGATGGTGACCTTCAAATGAGCTGATTATGCAAATGAGGACAGTTACAAATTCTATCTCAAGCCATAACAGATAGGGAAAAATTTCCAATTACAAACTTGTTCAGCATTCAGTTCTGAACCCACATTAAAAAACCATCAAAATTGGATGATAGTTCATTCAAAAATGAAATGAAAACATTTTTACATGCAAAGGGTTGACACTTATTTCTGACATGTAAATAACAAATCAACACCAAAACATAACACCCCAAATTCATAAATTGAAAACACAGAGCCTAATCAACAAACAAAAACTAATCAAGGATGTGCACAAACTATCTTTCATCAATACCCAAAGTACAGTTGAGCATGATGCTGGATGGAGTTCCTCACAGCATAGTAGAAATATCTGCACAAACAATAATGATGCAGTCATGAAGATTCTCTGCTATTATTATGCAAGAATGAAAGTTATTGAGGCCTCATCAATATTGCTGTTTGTGGGCAAACTTATCTTGAGGGTTTCAAGGAACTGACATGATAGATCTGTGTGTTTCATTTTTTAGTGAACTATTCATCTGATTTTGATGAAGTTTTTTATAATGTGTTCAGAATTGAATGCTAAACAAGTTTGTTATTGGAAATTTTTATCTGTTACAGTTTATGAGATAGGATTTGCAACAGTCCTCATTTGCATAATCAGCTCATTTGAAGATCACTATCAGGTAACCCATCCATGATTTCCTATTTGTTGGCATTAACAGATTTTTGAAATCTATGATAGTTATCAAGCTATTTGGAAGGGTAAAGACTTTTCCCCCACCCTGTATAATTATAATAATAATAATAATAATAATAATAATAATAATAATAATAATAATATGTAGAAAGGAACTCCATGGCAGACACCCACATGACCTTCAGAAACACTTCATAGACACTAAAGCATCAAACAGCTGGTTAGTCAGGGGGGATCTATTTACAGAAACAGAAGGATTTGTAATAGCAATACAAGACCAAGTAATAAACATGAAAAACTACAGAAAATACATACTGAAGGACAGC
>AYEL01084936.1:0-18618 GCA_000484575.1 Olivierus martensii
TATAATATAAAAAAATAAAAGCAGACGATAATCATCAAAATATTTTTACAAGAAAAAAAAAGATAGAGGGCTCTATAAGCAAAAAATAGCAGACGAAAAACTGTAGGTTATGTTTTAATTTTATGCTTAATTAATTTATTATATTTCGCTTATCTATTTAAATTTTTGACTAAAAGCATTCAATTATGAATATATATATTTTGTTTGTATAAGAAAAAAAAGATAGAGGGCTCTATAAGCAAAAAATAGCAGACGAAAAAACTGTAGGTTATGTTTTAATTTTATGTTTAATTAATTTATTATATTTCACTTATCTATTTAAATTTTTGACTAAAAGCATTCAATTATGAATATATATATTTTATTTGAAATATATTTATAAACAAAGTCATAAAAATACGATAAATCGATATATTAAATTGATTTTTCAATATTTGTAAATACCCGAAATATATATTTTGATAATTTTAGTAAATAAAAAATGCTTTAATTGTATTTTATTCAAGATACAATTTTGGAAAAAATACTTATTTCTGCGAAAAAATAAACCGTTACTATAATTGAAAGTAGCGAAAGCTTTCCTGAAGAATTAGTACCCAAGAGATCAGTTTTCAAAATATATGAGTTATTAGATTATTGAAAAGATTCTTCACGTCAAATAGTAAAAAGGGGAATCACCAAATTTACTAAGTTAACAGATTTATTCTAAAAATCAGTATAATTTATCTCGAAAGCTTTATTACTTAAAAAATGTGGATCACCAAATTTACTAAATTAACAGATTTATTCTAAAAATCAGTATAATTTATCTCGAAAGCTTTATTACTACTTAAAAATCTAATTTTTTTGGAAAGTTTTCAATTTTTATGATTTTCTGTAGAAATTCAAAATTCTTAGCGTATAATCTTATTAAATTATGAATTATGTGAAATATAAATCCCTAATTACAAATATAAAAATATATAATGATAAATTTGTTAATTAAATGTAATATGTACTAAAAAAGCTTTATTTTTAGAATCATAGTTTTGATAATAGGAAATATTATTGAATTTATAGAAAGGATCTTATGAAAGTTAATTGATTTAATGTTTTTGTTTATATAGCCACATTAGAATTCATAGAAAGGATCTTATGAAAGTTAATTGATTTAATGTTTTTGTTTATATAGCCACATTATTCAAAACGTTTTTTTAAATTGAAAAGTTGCATTCATTATTCAGTGCTATATAGTAATAAAATGCTTTTAACTACATTTAATGCTATAGTATAATAGTCTACACTTTTAGAAAAATTTTAACTTCTTAATTTATAAAAATAATAATAAATCTATTAAAGAAACATCTAATATTGTTTTATAAAAATTAAGCCAAGTATGAAAATTTGGATATTTGCTACAATTTAGAAGCAGTAAATTATCAACACAATAGCCACTTTTAAATGGTAGCAAACATCCTAATTTCTCAATTACTTCGCTTACTTTTACATATAAAATGTTTTTGCATCACATATTTATTTTTCAAATGAAAATAGTTTCACTGAGAAAAATCTATCAATAATACATTATATAATATAAATGAATATTATTCAATGATTTATCTTTGAATTAATGATATATCTTTTAAATTTGCAGATAACTAATAATTTGCTTTATATTCATTTTAAAGTTTTTCATCATTGTAGTATCCGTTTTATAAACTCCTGAAAATATTCAATTTTTTAGTACTTGGTTACACTTATTGTTATTTGTTTTTAATGAAGTAAGTAAATATATTGGTGAATAACAAGTTTCTCTGAGAAAGAATTCTAACGATAATAATACATTTTATTAAATATTTGTCTTTAAACTGGATTATGGTGAAAATTACAAGGTATCTTAAACAACATAAGAAACGATTGTATTTCAATGTTTGGTTAATTTTATAAAACGATACGATCTATAGTAGTGAATGCAAAGAGGAAGAGAAGAGTACAAAGAATAGAAACTATGCTTACTATTCGATATTTTCAAATCGTACTATATCCTTTTAATACTTCTCTTGAATAAGTATGTCAGATCAACAATTTGAAACGAAAGTTACAGCAGATTGAACTTATGTCTTAATGATCTTTATATTATAAAACATCAGTAACTACAACATTTGATTTAAGAATCACTATCATTATATTTTCTCCAAAAATGGTCGCTTTTGAGATAATTAGTAGCCATTCATTATTTATTCGGAGTTTAATATCTTCTAATTATTTATAAGATTTTAATATTAAATCTTTCTATTTTTTTAATTTGGAATACACAGTTGATATATTTTTATCCAAATTATATATAAATATATAATTGTATAAATAAATAATTAGTTTATTTGATTTATTTTGAATACTGTACATCCTTGTACTTATTTGAATAATAAATAAAATTTTATGACAAAATACTAAAGATTTTCGTAAATTAAATAAAAAAAATCTGAAAAATATTTAACAATATTGTATTTTTTACTTAATAAAATTAGCGTTTTATTATACAATATTTAATATAATTTATAAAATATTATTTATTCACACATTTATTTATGAACGATTTATTTTTAAAACAATTAGATAATCTTTGCCAAATGGAACAAGAAAAATTATTGTTAATTGCTGAACATCATACTCATGATGATAAATGGATACTAAATCATTCAACTCTTTCTTTATGTCTTGGCTGCTGTATAATTTCTTTAGAAGATTCCAACAAATCAAATGTATACAAAAAATTTATTTTAACATCTTTATTAGAAAATTTACATAACTATAATCAGAATTTTACTGAAGTAGTTAGCAGGGATGAAAATATTTGTCTTCGTGTAATACAAGTACTTTTAGGTAGTGTAAAACTTTATTTTATCCGTTTAATTACTATATATTGTACATTAGTGGAAAAATTATTACATCACTCTATAAGTTTATCGGAGTTTAGAAATATGCACAAATTACGGTACGTATCAGAACCATAAACTATGTAAATATTAGGTAAAAATTAAGTTAATTAAGTAAAAATTAAGTAAATACTAGGGACATATTTCTTTATTCTTATAGCTACAAAACCACCTGATTAACTTATTTGAATCCACTTTCCAAATTGCTGCAATATTGTTGTAACAATTTGGAAAAGCTATTTCATTCATAATTAGTTATTTCAGTCATAACTATAATTCACTAATGCATATCCCAGTCGTGACGTATCAAATGGTGAATTAAATATTTTTGTTATTTGTATTTGCTCACTATTGTTGGATATCGCCAGTACTACAATATTTCCACATATGATTGCTGGATAGCTGAATTGTGCTACTTATGGAACAGTGATGCAATAATTTTTTCCACTACTGTACTTTATTGCATAACGAATAACGTTTAATAAATAATATGTAAGGTTTAAAAAATTCAAAAAATAATTAACTATATTAAAATATTAAATTAATAATAACAATTTAATTGTTCGAATTATTTGAATTTAATTTATTTCGTTATTTTATTGTAAACAATATTTCAGCTGAAATTATTTTTACAATATTATGCTACATAAAATAATTCACATGGCACAAAACTTTATTGAAAAATTAATATCATAAACAGATACATAAGCAAACTGATTCATTTTAAATTAAATCATGAAATATTTTATAACTAAAAATAATCTTTACAACTTTCCTTATATAATCATTGTTGAATGTCAGCAAACATTTTCACAAAGCTGAAATCCAAAATTCTTTTTCAAGAAAAAAAAATTTATTTTTAAGATCAGGAAGTCAACTATTATTAATAACAACTTGCAAACGAATTTTTTCTAATCATAAATATGTTATTCTGGCAGGTGACATTTTAGAATTGGCATATATCCAATTGCTATTACTGATTTCTGATTAAATTAACTTTTATTTATATCTTTATTTATTAAAACTATATTTTGAGATTTATATTGATATATAAAATTATCCATAATAATCGTTGATATAATAAATTTTAATTCGAAAATAAAGTTTTATTTAATACTTTCAATATTGTATTAATATTCAAAACAAAAAATTCTGGCGAATATGAAACTGTTTGTAATTACATATATTTTAGAGTTGTCTGTTTGTGATACATTTTAGAATTCGAAAGATACGATCACAAATTTTTTATAGTATTAGAATGGTCAAGAACTTGATAACGTATATTAGAATTGAATTCGTTGTTTGAAACCTGAGTTATGGTTTGATGTTAATAGGAGCAAAAGCAAAATTATGCATTTTTCATTTAAATAGTCAATAATTTTAAACCTACAATAGATATGTTCCTGAAGCCTTTTTTGTACAGTACAGTTATAAAAATGTTAAGTATAGAAAATCTAAGTTTGAGTTAGATAAATGATTTTTATTGGTGTAATAGTTCGATGATGACTAACACGAGAGAAAAATTTACATCATGTTTTACTTAAATTTTGAATTATTTAAAAATTATAGCTGATATATTCTGGAATTTTATTTCAATATTGCAAATAAACAATTGTTTTTAATTAGTTGAAATTGATAAATAAATTGTTGGCACTAACTTGTCTTTGTAAGTAAAAGATATTTAATTTTTCGGAGAGGCAATACCTGATAACATTTGCTAGTACAGTACTATATTGTATAAATATATAAAAGTACATAACTTTAAAGTACTATATATATTGTCCATAATATTTGTTTCAAATCAATGATAAAAATAAAGCATCCTTATAATAAGACATAGAACGGTATAGGATAACGGAAGAATGTCTACACCAAAGAGAAATTTTTCTCGTTGTTATATAAAAATGATCTTGACGAAATTTTTAACTCTGTAGTTTTAATTGTTTCAAAATGGCAAATGTTAAAATTTCTAAGGTTCCTCAATAATTTTTGAACTAATAAACAATATTCGTTTCTCAGTTACAGATGGTTGCAATTTTAATTGTTGTACAGGTTCAGTAGAATGTTTTAGATGTTTCATATTATTCAGGATATATTGTACAAATGTAAATTTATAGATGATTTCTGGACGTAATTATATAAGTAAATTTGGATAATAAATATGAATTCAATTTAGTATAAATATTTTCAGCAAGAAAGTGTTCTTACTTTTTTCATTAATTCTTTTGTTACATTCTTCAGTTCAGTTGTTTTTCAATCGTAGTTAGGAAATTTATAATCTTATTGCATAAAGTAAAATTACAAATTATAAATATAAAACTTAATTATGTATCATTACATTGCAGTTTATTATTTATTTCAATTTATAAATTATTTATCTCAAAAAATAAAAAATAAAACGGATTCATTTAAAAAATAAAAATATGGGAAAATCAGAGATATGAAACTTAATTATGTATCATTACATTGCAGTTTATTATTTATTTCAGTTTATAAATTATTGGTCTCAAAAAATAAAAAATAAAACGGATTCATTTAAAAAATAAAAATATGGGAAAATCAGTTTCATTTTTCATAAACTAAGAAAAATAGTAAATAAATCTAAAAATTAAAATAATATTATTAGCTACTAGTATTAGTACTCCTGTCTTTCTTTAAAATTTAACTATTTTCTTTAAATTTAACTTAGTATTTTAATATTATTAGCATTGTA
Organism: Olivierus martensii; assembly: GCA_000484575.1. Classification (NCBI taxonomy): domain Eukaryota; kingdom Metazoa; phylum Arthropoda; class Arachnida; order Scorpiones; family Buthidae; genus Olivierus; species Olivierus martensii. Next base: position 5,629 of record AYEL01084936.1, read on the forward strand.
TATTATATACTATATACTTTTATAGGCTAAATAAAAAATTTTCCTTGTTGTACAGGTTCAGTAGAATGTTTTAGATGTTTCATATTATACAGGATATATTGTACAAATGTAAATTTATAGATGATTTCTTGACGTAATTATATAAGTAAATTTGGATAATAAATATGAATTCAATTTAGTATAAATATTTCTTCCTCTAATGGTTTCAGTTCCGCGTTACTAATGTATTCTTGTAAATAGTTATCATACTCCTGTTCCCGTATCAGGACCATCTTTTTGGTTTTATCCTCCCTTGTCAATATTAGCTTGTTCTCTTCCATCAATTTGCTCGTTCTCTGTATTAACAGGGCTTCTTCTTTACTCCTACGTTTATTTCTCGCATTCTTCCTCTTCCTTTTATTTACATACGCCCATCTGAGCCTCTCTCTCTCTAATTCGTCCTCTGTCTGTATTAACTCTTCTATTATTGGGATTTCAGTTATCGCTTTCATTTGGATTTATATCGTACATTGTGGGCCTCTCGTAAATATATTCTTTGCGAAATCCGGTACTTCTACGTCTCCCACTATCGTTATTGCTCTATCTAAGTCGACCCTCGTCTTAACTCTTCCTCTAAGCTGTACTTTAAAAATCCATTTTATCTTACTAATGTATTTCTTTCTCAGCTTTCGTCTAAAGTGGTCCATTTCTACTTCTATATTCCTCTCTTCTGTTCCATTGTCTACGGCGCTATTTAGGAACTGTCTGTATTCACCAAAGTCGTACCATGTTTTGAAGAAGGCTCTTTTTGCGTCGGTGATAGCCGTTTTTAAGCATATCTTTCTAGTAATTAGTTATGACTCTCTTCGATTTAACTGGTAGGGTTATTCTATATATCGACATGGGATATACTAAATACAGTAAAACTGAAATTTGTGTTCGATAATCGGTATTTATTAAGTGTTCTAACATTTTTGTACAGCTGAAGAGGATCCATTATTGTCTATTTTAACAGAATTCTTATCTACAATATTTTTTAATTTTTCATAGTTTTATAGCTCAGCATAGGAAAAAATCAATCTATATAATAGTTTATCCTCGTTAGTGTCACACATATTTTTAGACTAAAATATCTTAGATTTTTTCCTATGCTGAGCTATAAATCTATATAATAGTTTATCCTCGTTAGTGTCACACATATTTTTAGACTAAAATATCTTGATTATGCAATGACACTTTATAAATCCTTTTGATTTGCATTTCTCTTGAGTTTCATTTAAAGTTTAAGATGTTTATTAAATACCCATTCTAAAAAATATACAAAACTTCAAATATCAGCAAAACTTTATAACTTATTTGATTGATGGCATAATTTGTCTGTCTGGAATATTGGCTTTCTAGTGGATTAAGTTAAGCCACCAAAAATCTTTCAGTTAGTTGGAGCAAATCTTTCTTTGATAACGTGGAACCCAAATATCAACATTTCAACTGGTCATGAACAGTTGAATTCAATAAATTCAATCTTGTAGCAATTTCTCATGTTGCTATTCAGCAGTTTGCTTCAACCAATACCTTTATTTTGTCATCATCAGCTTCAACTAACTTTCCTGCACATGGTGCATCTTTAACATCAAAACTGTCAGAATGAAATTTTGCAAAGCAGTTTTGGCACTGGCATTCTGTTAACACTGTAATGAGGTGGGTTTCTCCCAACCCCATCATCCAAGTCCGGGCTTCCCCGACCGCTTGAGTTGTCATCACGATCCATTGTCCGAAAACGTAAATTGAAATCTAGATCTTTGCGGTCTAACCAGTGCATCAACTCTTGTAATACTTCCATAATAAAAAACTTTTATTAATCAATAAGGTACTTTCCTTATAACAAAAAATAATTATTCCTTTCCTTACACACAAAATAAGCACCACAGACAATTACCGACAGCTCTAGCAGGAAAGAAGAAAAAAGAAATAGAAATGATTGTGACTCTGTTGGTCACAATCATTTCTATTTAAACATGTAACCATTTACATAAAAATTCCAAAAGGCAAAATTTACATAATAATCTGTTACAATTTTTGTTTTTAATTTTTTTTTCCAATAACAACAATAATTATAAAAAAAAAACAGATTAATTATTAACATATCAATTTCTAGTATAAATAAAAATTCAATTAACATTCATAACACATGTCCTGTCGTGATAGCTCCCTCCTCGGTCCATCTCCAACATGGTGACCTCCATAGTCCAACACAAACCAGGTAAGTTTGTTCACCACAAACCATCAAATTTCCCCACTCTTCACACCACATTTCCCTACACTTCACATAACTTGCTTGCTTGAACAGCATTCTTACTTTTTCGGTAATAAAAAAGCAAAACATATCGAAAATCTCCATTTTATTTTCCATTCTTGATAGAACACCAAAAAAAAACTACTGCACAGAATCAAAAAAGAAAATTTTATAAATATACTTTGAAATATCAGCTGTTGAAATTTACAATGACAATATGGCTTAGAATGAAATTGGTAGGTAAAAATACACTAATCCACTGGTGGGAAAAAAAGAAATTACTTTCCGAACAACCCAATAAAAACAAAATTTTCATTATCTGATTTGAAGAAACAAATCATTGTATGTTGGAAGTAATGGAATTTTTCCAGGAGCAGTTCATTTTCAAAGCATTATAAGATACTAGATAAGACAAAAGATAAAAAGTGAAACTTATATAAGAAAAAACCACTTGCTTATAATATACCACTTAAACTACTAGTTCAGAGTCAATTTCACAAGAAATTAAACGTCTCTGGGAATGCAAAAGGTAGTCACAGTACCCATCATTCTCTCCTCCTCTGGGGAATGCAAAAGGTAGTCATAGTACCCATCATACTCTCCTCCACACAAGTAAATGCAAAAGGTAGTCACAGTACCCATCATTATTTCCTCAACAGGAGTCATTCCTCACACACTACACAAAAGCCTTAAAACATTAGATCTACATCCCAAAATATACATAACACTACAAAAAGCATCACTACTCAATACATGCAACATAATTTCTCAGCACTGACACAGACAGTTTAGTTAGCTACTTGTGATGTTTAAAGGTGTGTTATGTCTTGAATCGTGTCCGACATAGCACTTTGACCCGGAGTTATCCGTGCCCACATTGATGCACTATAACATAATAATAATAATAATAATAATAATAATAATAATAATAAATAATAATAATTTTATATTGCATATCAGGTCCTCAAGTTGATAAAATATTTGATTAATCAGATGATCTATTATAAATTTAATGATATAAATAATTGTTTTAATGATTTTTCTTCTCCCCATCTTCTCTGATTATATCTTATACATTTTCATATCAAATTTATGGGTATATATTCTAACTTTAAGATAATTTTATGTTATATATTATTTTAAACAGCACTTTGGTAGGAAAATTTTACTAAAAAATTTTATTCCATTAAATTTTTTAAATAATATTTTCCTATTAGTGTGCTGTTTAAAATAAAATATAATCTCGAAGATAGAGAGATTGAAGCAGAAAAATTAAAAAAAAATTAAAAGGGTAGAAAGTTCTAGAAGAATAGTCAATTTTTGGTTTTAAGTTGGAAACATATTTAGATATCTCTAGAAAAAATGAAAATTAAGCAAAGGTTTCCTTATTGAAATTTGAAATAATATCTTGATATAGCAATAAAATATGAAAGATGATAAGAAATTTTTGAGATGTCTCCGTAAGGAAAATAAAAATCAAGTAGGAATTTTATAGAAAATGTTAAAAAATGGTTTTAAATTAGAAAATGAGAAAGAATGTTAATTATTGTCGATGTGGAAGAATTGTTGCTTGCAAAGTAAAGTTACAATTTATGATTTTGAATGTTTTTTGAACAGCTATTAGAACTGAAGAGGGCTGAGAAGGAAAAATGCAGCTGAAATGCATATTCAAATATAGCCGTTGAAGTTGTAGTTTTTTTAGAAAATTTAATTTAAGAATGTTTTAGATTTTAAATATAAGAAAGTAAATCTAATTAATGGGAGGTCATTAGAGTTGCAAAAAATAGTGTTTAAAAAAGTGGACTAAGTCATGTATATCTAAAAAGAAATAAATGGTAAATGAAAACACTACCTATGTTAATAATTAATCTTGAGAAAAAATTATATTAATTGCCAAATGCCAATGGCAGTATATCTTTCATCTAATTATAACATCTTTCAAAAAAATAAAGCTATTTATGACAGTTTTTACAATGTTCTGATAACGTTCCTGTTAACTGTCCTGAAGTTAAATTACTACTTTTACTATCAGGTTAACTTGGCTTATATTCTACAATTAGTATTTATCCATTAGTTATCTACTATTTATCAAGATATAATGATGACAATCATCACTAATTTTCAAATTTTATGATATGGCAATATTCTATTTTATTTTTATTGTAAGACATATTTTGTATTAAAATATTTGTAATGACAATAATAATATATAAAATAAAAATGAAGATGAATCATATATTAACTCTTATAGGAACAACATTACTCAATTTAGAATGGCACCATGAACTTTCACAGCCCTTCATCTTGGAAATGGCACAAATCTGAACTACAATCCTTTGGTAAACTATGACATAATGATTGCTGTTTTGAGTAATTCAAGTTTCACCTTAGTTTGAATTTTATACCATCATGCCATCCATCTTCTGATATGAGTTAATAACTATTTTTAGATGATTTTTTTGGCTTAATTTTAAAAATATATACAATAACTCCTCATTTAATATTGGAGTTAGGTTCCTGAAAAGCACATTCTAACTGAAACCAAAATTATTATTGACTTAATGTTATAAGTCAAGGTTATGCTTCTAGATTTTATTATTAGAAGAGCTATGATTTGATAATTTTTCTCATCTAAATTTTATTATGCTGTTCAATAATGGAATGAAATGAAATGAAAACATGATTTAAATGTAAATTTTAATTGTAAAATGTTATATAGCAGTTACTTATCATGCATGTCTTATGGATAAAAGAAAATCATTTTCTAATAAAGGACCACCTATAATTCACAGGAGTTGTGTATGTGTATGATTAGTTTTTTTTTAACTCCAGTTCTCAATCATTCATTGAATCACTAAATGACTGACATCCAGCAGGGTTTTTCCACTGGGAACAATAGGCATATGTCTAGGAGCCATCGACAATAGGAGGCCTCAAAAATAAGTTATTATTATTGAACAATTTTATAAAATAAAAAATTCTGTGCACCTATATCTTAATCTGACCATATATTCCAAATTCTATCACAGATTGCCAACATTTGCAAAGATCTACATCATTATAGAAGACAAGATCAGCAGCATGGATCCCTCATATAAATTTTCCAAGATGGGTCCTAATTCGATTCCTCTGTCTTCTGATTGGAAAGCTGAAGCATTTCCACCTGGCCAATCTGTCCAAATCCTGGGTGCTATATAATTTAACTAATATATGGTTTATAGACAATATTGTATGCTTGAACTAGTGCTACAGTTACTTATTTTCTATAACCATGATAAATTTTCACCAATTTCTCTATTATGAAGGGAATGCAAGAAAATAGGACTTTGCTCTGTTTTGCTGTCTTAAAATCTTTAATTTTTTAATTATTTTTATTTTTGCTGATTATGCAATAGCAAAATGATGCTAACTGAAGTGAAGGACATTAAATGAGGACCTACTGTATTTAATTAATCATTATAAATATTGATTTCATATATCATCATATTGGATATAATATGTTTACATAAAACAAATCAAGATTTGATACAATAAAAACAGCTTCAAAATGAACCCAAAATCAACTTTGGTATTAATTAAAAATACTTTCAGGAGTTATTAGTGCAAAAGAACTAAACAAAACAATATAACAGAATATTTAAAATAATAGAACAGAACAATTTTTTAATTGCATATTAAATTTAAACTTAATGGAGTGGTTAAAAAAATGACGATTTTACAAATATAAAAGTAAATACTATAAAAATTACACAGAAATTACAGAAAATATTACTATAGAAACAAACTGTACCAAAACCAGACAGGGCACCATATAATCCTCTCATCCTATGTAGGACTTCTTTAATTATGTGTTTAGAATTAAACAAATGTTACATATTTATTTTGTTATATCCTATATATATATATAATATCATCCCAATTATTTTCATAGAGATAAATGGAGATACCACTGAGGCTGGGCTTACTCCCCCAAAAAAGTATATGGTTACAGCTCCCCTAATAAAGCATAAAGGGGAGCTGTAGCCAATGACCAACAGATCAAATGAATTGAAAAAGTTTGGGAACCACAGTTATAAACAATCTAATTCATATATTCCTGAAAGCATTTTGGCATTAATTAAAAGTTGATTTTGAGTTCATTTTAAAACTGTTTTATTGTTTGTATATTTATTATTATATGCTAAAATAATGCAGTGATTAGCTATTAAAACAACATTTAAAACAAGACAAATTTATTGTTGAAAGTAGTAAGAGTGCAGGATTTCTACATGACATATGATAGCAATTGATGAACTTTATGATTGCACTGTAAGTATTATGTTTTATTAATTTATATCTTTTACTGATTTTGTCAGATGACTGAAATATATAATAATCACAATAAGATAATTATGATCAAGCATTAGTTATTGTTTGACCTATGAAGCATTTGTGGTGTACAATGCTAGCAGATATTCTATATTTCTACCTTCAAAGTTTTTATTTTATAGTTAAACATTAAAAAAAAATCATAATTTGACTTAAGTCAAATTATGATTTTTTTTAATGTTTAACTATAAAACAGAAAATTATGATACATTCCTAAGTCTCAAAAATGCCATTCATTTTTCATTGAATTACTTGACAGAGCATCTAGTTATATATAAATGATGACAAAATTATATTAATAATTAGTGTTAATTTTCATAATGCAACTTAAAAAAAGGCAGCTTTCTTAAAGAAAATCTATAATAAATATATTGACCATTGCATAGAAGCAAGCACACTACATAGTAAAGATATCTTTTACAATTTGAAAAATACATATTAAATTCAGGGTCACATACTTCCATGTTTCATCTGAAAGATCTGTTGGCCAAATCAATCACGGTGTGGGCAATCTGTGATAAGTTCTGAAATTGCTTCATCATTTAATAATATCTGATTAGAAAGAAGTATAAAAATTAGAATGGAAGAAAACAATGCCCCCAATAGTTGACAAGTGCTATTGTAATTTTATTCTACTGTATTGTGTTTATTGTATAATTTCAATAAAATATTCTTTGTATGAAAATAATAATAATCATAATTTATTCAAATTATCATAAAAAACCATTGATATAATATATTCTTCTCTCTTACTTTATGCTACTTTCTATCCTATTGCCATCAGCTGGCTGGCTGAATGGTATAGCATTTTCTTATTACTTTGGAGGATCCAGGTTCAAATCTGGATTCACAACTCAAGATTTTCAGAAAAAAAATTGAAGGATGAGGAGATTTGAAATCTCTACATCCTTCAACCTTCTGGTAGATCTCATCATGAGTGTTGGTCAGCTTGTGATGGGCTCTAAACTGGCTACTGCCAGGTATAGTACAGTATATCCCATGTGTAATAAGGTGGCTAAACAAAAACTAACTTAATCACCTATATCCCCAAAAATCTAAGGTGCATATCAATACTGACCATAGATCCTTCACATTCATAGAAAAATGCTGCATCAGTTGAAGGCTTTACTTCAATGAGACAAGACTCCAGAGAAAATATGGATCTCAGATCTAGGACTGAATCTAAAATTTCAGATTATAAGATAATGCTACATCACATAACCATCAGTTGACACTAGAGAGGTGAAGTGAATTGTGGAAGATTGATAGATGAGCTGGAAATTCTCTCATAAATTTTGAGGATTGGGACTCAGATTCGATTCTTGTTCTAGGAGCAAAAAGTCAACACTATTTCAAATGACAAATCTGCCTAATTATGCTTTTATATTGAAATTTAGCAGAATACACTCCACACGTATAATAAAACAGCATTGAAATTTTAAATAAATATATATAAAATATTTAAAAGTTTGGCATTGTTAAATAAAAAATACTTATGTAATATCTCTGTTATTGTTTCCACTCCTTATGTATTACTTCACATTAATAAGGAATGCCTTAGTTGAGTTTGGAACTTTTACTTGTTATAATTTTCTCAAAATTAGGATATCTTTTATCAGAGTTGACATGTATAAGCTATCAAAATTTTATTTTTATGTTATGTTTAAGTTCCCTGAAACATGACAAGTTACTTACCAGCAATTAAATTTAATAGCTATTTCAAATACCAGATAATTTATTTATTGGGTTTTGACATCATTAACTAACTATCAGTTGTAAAACAGATGCCCGATGGATAGAGCTATCAATGACTTTATTGGGAGATTGTAAAACTGACTCTTAATAATATAAAACAATGATTGCGATCTCTATTATGATTATACATATATTTTTTTATTGATATGCAAATTTGTTCTGACATTTTGTCATTGTGTCAGAAAGTGTCTAAATATAATTTTTTAAATAACTGAATTATTTTATATGAAATTGTTTTAGTAAAATGATTATCATAATAAAATCTATAATTAATGTTTTATACAAACGATATAAAATTAAAAAAGAGAATCTAAAAAAATTAAAACCTTCATAAAATTTGGTTTATTTTTATAAATTAATTCATCAGAATCAAAATATTTAAGAATCATAGATAATTTGAATATTTTTAAGACAGGATATTTGAGAAACCTTTAATTTTTAAAGTCATGACGATTAATACGCATATTGTTACATCAGATTTAAATTCAAAGAGTGTTTTGCACTAGAAGCTTGAAAATTCAAATGGAAATAGGCTTAATAGGTAATAAGTATTATAAAGTATTATATTATTGTGTTTATTTTATTGCTTTTGGAATATATTAATATCAACAGGTAAAATGGTGACAGTTTTCTGGAACCAATCAGAAATTTTTATATTAGATTGGAATTAATAAGAACTGATTTTTATTATTTTTGTAAAACAAGGGATGCCTGTATTTTTCTCTACTAAATTTTATGCACAGCAATGAAATGAAATGTAGCAATTTTCTTTAATTAATCTGAAATTCTATTAAGAAATTATAATTTATGCTGATGCATAACAAATATTTCCAATCTAAAAATAAATCTATTATAAGAATAATTAATTTATAAATATTTGTTTACACCTAATAAATAATGCCATTTTTTGTTTTGTAATTAAGCTGAAATATTTTTCCTATTATATCTCCTTAAAAAGAAAATTAAAATTATTATTTTTTATATTTTTTTAAACAATTTATACTGTTCTTCTGTAATTAATTAATAGTAATAATATAAAGATAAAATACCTGTCATGCCTAATAAACTCAACATCGTGACCAGCATGGCATGTTTTAATACAATTGACGCAAATAGCATTTCTGTCTGTTGTATTACATGTACGACATCTATAATGATATCTCTAATTACTATTTTTTCAAAAAAAATAATAAAAAAACAAATAATTTAATCTTAATATGATAAAATATTACTTGCCTATAAAAATCATGCATTGGAAAACTTGTATAACTAGATATTTTGTACAAACATTGTCCACTATTCACTGCTTTCTCAACAGCATTATGGTTGTCAAATATTCTGTTACCTGAAATTAATAAAATTTTGAAGTAAATATTTTATTATGGTTAAAATAGATTTAATTTTGTTTTATATGAACCTTTTAATATTGGTTGGACTCCACTGGCTAAACAAAGACCTCCAAATCTATTATTAAATATCTGATTGTATTCTAATGTTGCTGTTGCATTATTTGTAATCTCTACACCTGCAGCCAAACCATCAAATATTCTATTACGCCTGAGTAATGGATGACTCTGTGTGCTGATTAGAACTCCAGCTTGTGCATTACGGAAGATATCATTCTCCTCTAAAATACCTTTAAAAATAAAGTTTTTTCATATATTTTTAATAAATTTTGTTAATTAAAAATTTTATTTTTTTTTACCTTTTCCCCCATTGAAAATGCACACTCCTCCATCTCTTCCATCATATATTTTATTCCTCCTTAAGGTTGGATTACTATCAGTTTTGATCCAAACTCCTGCCATTGCATTATCAAATATTTCATTTTGTTCTAAAATGCCTAAACCTCCATTATAGACCAGAACACCACCATTCTGTCCTCCCCATATTTTATTTCGTCGAATGACAGGATTACTTCCTGTCCTGAAATAAATTTTCACAAATATTTAACCATTTTATCTTACAAAAGAGAAAAAAAAATCATAAATTAAATTATTTGAATAATAACATTTACCATTAACTAATTTTTATAATTTAAATATTTCAAACTTTGCAAACTCTTCAAAAAAGAAAAATAATCATTATTATTGTGTGCATAAATATTTAAAATCAAAGCTTAAATACCAAATCATTTTGTGTATTGTCAAAAACTTAGTTCTAAATAAAGAGAGATTTGATTTAGCATATTAATTATATCAATATATTTATGATCGTCATCTGTATCTGTTCTCTATAAATTCTCACACCTCTGACCTAATGAGACAAAAATTTGCAAAGCAACTTTCTATAAACTGACTACATTTAAATATTGGCCATGCAGCACAGTGTATGCAAGATAGAGGAATTATAGACTACAAATTTTTCTTTACCAAAATATAAAATACAATATACTATATACCCCATGGTGACCAACATGCACCTTTCAGTACTTCAATGCAGGACCATGAAAGTCAATAGTTAATATGAAGCAAATGCCTAATTAATTTAAAGAATTAATATATTTGTAATGTGTTCATATATATCAGGGGTGGCCAAGCTTTATGTCACTATGAGCCATATAGAAGAATCTCAAATAGTTGAGAGCTGCAATCAGTTTCTTTCTGGATCAACAAAGCTGCATCAGGTAATCTTAACAGTATTAATGTTCAAAAATTACTCTACCTTTAAACGATGAATTCTTTTACTTTATTCTAGCACTTAGGTAGGCTATAAATATCTTTATTACAGTTATTGCGTAATTACAGAAATGTTTTCGGTTTATCCGACCCTCTTTAGCTGTATCTACACTAAACACATATATTATGTAGACTTTTAACAGTTAAGCATTCTAATAGAACATTGTGGATTCTATAATTTTCATTTAAATTCAAAATAATATACGTTTATCTTATTGTTAACAAACAAACAAACACAAACAAACAAACAAACAAACAAACATGCACACGCACAAACACACACATATATACATTTTAAGGTTATCAGTGCGGATTAAAGATGAGCGTCTACAATTATCACTTTATTGTTAAAATATAACATGTTAGTATTAAGGTGACAAAGATTTATGACAAGTAAAAAAGAAGTGACAAAGATATACGACACAAAGAAGAGGGGACAATGTATAATAAACCAATTAGACCCCACTTTTATCAATAACACCTGGAAATTGTATGAGAAAAACAATTAACTTTAACAATAAACATTAACGTACATTAGGAGCATACCAGACGTATGATATAAAGAATATTTGGACTTAGTATTTTAATACATTTTTATTCTTATTTTCATTTATTCGTATTCTGCTTACTTTATTCATATCGGATTTAAGTTTAATAACAATAATATTTAAAGTTTTATAATAACTGTTAATTTGAATATTTTAATACTAATGCGTTATATTTTAACAATAAAGTGATAATTGTAGATGCTCATCTTCTAATCCTCACTGATAATCTTTATATATATATATATTTTACACATTTTATGTAATTGTTAACAATAAGATAAATGTATATTATTTTGAATTTAAACGAAAATTATAGAATCCACAATGTTCTATTAGAATGCTTAACTGTTAAAAGTCTACATGATATATGTGTAGATACAGCTGAAGAAGGTCGGATAGACCGAAAACGTTTCTGTAATTACGCAATAACTGTAATAAAAGGATATTTATAGCCTACCTAAGAGCTAGAATAAGGTAAAAGAATTCATTGTTTAAGGTAGAGTAATTTTTTCTAAGTGCTAGAATAAAGTAAAAGAATTCATCTTAACAGTGGTTTCAAAAATTGTTTATGTGGGGTCCGCGGAGCGACTGTGGTGTCAGGATATTTATTAATTTATATTAATTTAGGCACAAGTGATGATAAAATTAGATCTGGTACGGCGTTAAAATTAGATCGTTTATCCTAGCTTCGACACAAAGAAAACTGGTGCATAAAAAAAAAGGAACTTCATGCATCGCGAATTAAACGGTTTAAATTGAATCGTTAACAAGTTCTCCATCTCTTAAAAAATAAAATAATAAAAAACGAAAATAAAAAACAGTAAAAAATCCTCTCTTTAACTTTTTAATAGTGGAAAAACTTCCTTCTTTATTTCCAACTTCTTTTTTGCGCACACACACACGCGCACACGCACAAATATAACGTATGATTTCAATGGATCCTCGGACCGCTTTCGGTGCACACCTTTTTCTTAAGACGCCTTCTCTCGGACTCTCGACTCACTCTCTCTCTTGGACTTTCTCTTCTTACCTATTTTCTTTCTCCTTCCCACGTACTTTTTGTTTTTACAAAGTTCTGGACTTTTTCCCTTACCTATTTTTTTTCTCCTTCCCACGTACTTTGTTTTTACAAAGTTAACCTTTCGTTTACATTATTTTGTTCCTGGCGATACCTGCCCGCAATTTGATCTCGTGTCGTCACCATAATATCTCGTGTTTCGTCGAGACTTAGGTTTTTGTATATAAACTTCTGCTGATAATCGAGACACATTAATCGATTGTTTATCGTTAAATTAACATCTTCCTGAGGATGTTTATATATTATTTTACAAAACTATTTCTTTTATTTATAATTATATTAAATTTATCC